>OMKZ01038863.1:0-15631 GCA_900302535.1 Neoniphon sammara | reverse complement strand
AGGTGTGGCATATCAAGATGCTGATTAGACAGCATAATTATTGCACAGGTGTGCCTTAGGCTGGCCACAATAAAAAGGCCACTCTAAAATGTTCAGTTTTATCACAGCACAATGCCACAGATGTCACAAGTTTTGAGGGAGCATGCTGACTGCAGGAATATCCACCAGAGCTGTTGCCCTTGAATTGAATGTTCATTTCTCTACCATAAGCCGTCTCCAAAGGCGTTTCAGAGAATTTGGCGGTAGAGCTCATGAAAAATGGGAGCAAAAACAAAAGTGTTGCGTTTATATTTTTGTTCAGTGTATCTGACCACTGGAGTTACTTTGCAGAAGCAGCTGTTACGTTTCCCCTCAAGACAAAACTTAAATGGTGGTCGCTGGCAGGGGAAATTAACAAAAAAAAACTGGACTCAGAACACAAAATGGGTCCCTTGGGGTCTAAAAGGTGATGGGGAATAACTCATCCACACAAACACCCACTAAGTCTATCAAAATGATAGATGAACAAAAGAATTGGGCCCGAAATCAAAAATTGGGAGTCACTAGAAGGAGGGATTGGAGTTTTGGAAAAGAACGGAAAAAACCTTGAGTTTTAAGAAATTCACTCACACTCCATTCACAACACCACACACAAAAACCAGGAGAGCTAACTGAAGGTGTTAACCCTCCGGTGTCACACAACCAACTAAACCAGAACCACAAGCCTCTTTTAATAGAGCAGCCCGGCTGATTAACTCCAGCTGCGCTAATGAGTGCAGGTGCCACCAATAGCTGCACATCATACAGGGGCGGGGCTTACAGACTACCTTTCACCGTAGCACAGCTTTTAAGTGCCACTATCTGTGAATATGAGTGTGTGTGGAAAATCGATCCTGTCATGAAAACTCTTTAATGTCTTCAGTGTCTTAGTTGGGATCTTGATTAGAGATTAAACACCTTTACTTTAGACCTTTTCAAACTTTTTAGGGATGACATATGTTACCGAAAAAAAAGATCAACAACTTCCAGGTCTCTGAAAACAAACTTTTTTCCCTCTTTTGTTCTAACATGTTCATCAAGGCACCAACCTTCTTCTGCCTTTCCTTCTCCAGTGCCCACAGTAACTGTCCGTCAAACCTGGACGCCATCGCAGCCAGTGTGTGATCGGCTTCAATTCCAGTCACAGACAGTCCCAGCCCGAATGACAGGAACCGAGTCAGATGACCCTGTTCACAGCAAATGTGTTACTGGAGGAGTCTCATTTGTTTACACTCCGGTTTACTGACTTACTGTTGCATTTTGGTTAAATACTCCTTGGAATGTTTTTGTTTTCAGATGATAAAAGTTACAGGGAATTCTCCTCTATCTAGTTGGTTAAGAGCCAGATTACATTTTTCTTAACATTCATACTTGATTTGATTGTATGACATAAAAGAAATGTGCAGTGTCCATGGAGGACAGATGCAACATAAATGCATAGTAGGGGACTTCTTATATGGCTAGAAATGTAAAATGAAATAGATGAGTGTTAGATACTGTGAGTTTAGGTGACAAAAATAAAAAGGCAGGGATCATCTCAAGATTAACGTCTTGAAACAGTAGAGTTTAGGATACCTGTCCAGATCCAACATCCACCACTGTTCTGCAGTCAGTCTGGTCACACAGTTGTTTTACCAACTGGGAATAAAAATGGCAGATGAACATTATTAAGTAGGGCTGCAACTAATCATTTTGCCAATCAGATGTCAATAATAATGATAAATGCCCATTAAAAGTTACTTAAGTCCAATGTGATATCTTCAAATTGCTCACTTAGTCCAATCAGCAGCCAATTTCACATTTTATAATATGAAATACAGAAAAGCAAGCAAGATATTTGTGAAGTTATAACCTGAAAAAAAATTATCAAAATTGAGTAATTTTCTGTCAATTGACATTGTTTCCTGACTACATTAACTACAGATGAACAAGTCCACACACCACTGTAGGAAATGAACAACAATCCCGTACCAAGCCCAGCTTCCGAATCTCGTGCTGTTTCTTGGGTTTGACGTGTTTCCTGAATATGTGACCCAGCAGGGAGCTCTGACTGGCGTTCTCCAGGAACTCCTCAGGCTTCAGCGAGCCCTCCCCCCTCCCCGACTCCCACCTCGGAAATGCCAGGCTGTGTGCTGTGGCGCGGAAAGCCAGTAGGGAAAGAGGCCATACAGACGAGTATCTAGAATGACAAGATATGGTCACACTTTTACTATGAACGATAACAACATTAAATCAACATCTAGTCAGACTACCAGATCGTATTCCCATGTCTCCATGGCTCTTGATTTTTTAGATTTTACTGATCACTTTTAAGGCTGAGACAGGTCTGGCACCAAGCTATGTCCTAAGACTGGGATCTGTATATCACATAGTGGGGCAGAAAAATGACTTGTGACTTATGACTTATCTGTATTTTATTCTGCTGTAGTAATCATAAATGACCTGTTTGTTTTATTATTTTCAAGCTTTGTTTCACCAGGAAAGGCATTAAGAGCAGATTCTTATTTTAGCAAGCCAACCCCACTGCTAGAAATATTTGACTCTGAAAAACAATTCTGCAGTTATGCTTTGTTCTGACTGAACTTTTGTTACCTTGTATCATGGTGAAACCCACAGAGTGCACTGAATCTATAAGCATGAATCTACAAACCTACTTTTAGTGCAGTCTACCTTTAGAGCTCAGGCCCTCTCTATCATCGCTTACATCACTTCACAGCACTTAATGTTATGGACTAAATGAAGTACCTTCGGTCCCGTGGCGTTGCATCCAGTAAGAGGTCTGCGACCTGTGGATATGTCAGGTCACACAGCACCTGCTGCCAGCTGATGGGTAATGTGTCCCACAGATCTTCGGTAAAGAACTCCTGTAGGGGAAAACACAGTAACAATCCTAAAACTACAATGCTATGTGATATGTATATGCTACAATCATGTGCCTGACAGAGCCATATATATATATATAGATTTCCATCGCTTTCCATCAGTGGTGGAAACTAAAATATCCTACCCACTGTTACTTTATTGATATGCATTTGCATATTTTTTAGCTTGCGAACAGTTTGTGCCGCTCCATAAGCAAAAGAAAGTATTTCAAGGTAAACTGACAAACTGTGTTTCCATTCCCAGTGAACAGTCAGTCAGCAGAGAAGAGAAGCAGAATCTGCCTTTACTTTGTCACCTTTATTTTGTCATTTCTCATTTTTCCACTTCAAAGAATCTAGTATGAACTCTGTGCTCTCCTCCTTTTAGAATGACACGGAAAAGATCACACAGAGTGCTGTTCTCTTTTCTAAAAACTAACTCACTAACTTTAACTCTAAGTACATTTTTAATAAGGTAGTTTTTTTTTTGTTTGTTTTGTTTTTTTATTTTACTAAAGTAGATTTGTACCCCGGATCTACTTCTACCTTACCCTTCTACTTTCAATTATGGGAGCAGAATTAATGAGTGAAATCAGCAGCTTTAGTTTCTGGTTGGGGATTCTGCATGTACACTGTGGCACATGGCTGAGAACCACTGAGGATAACCAAGCTAAAAATAACTGCCTCGGAGCTACTTAGAGCAACTTATGCTTTCTTTCCAGAGGCCTGGGCTACATTAAAAGTCACCTACAACTACTCTCATACCAAGGAACAGTCGCCTGGCCTACAGCTACTTCTCAAAACATTCCCTGTCGCATCAGCTGGTAAGAGTGAAAGCAAATCTGTACAAAAATTTTGGAGAGTTACGTACAATTATGTAGGAGTCGGATAAGTGCGTGTAATTAGACAGAAAGGTGGTGAGTTTTTTCGCCAGCTCCCTTTGTTGCTCTGCTGAAAGACTTGGTGTAAACATCTCGACATCTTTTTGATAGCTTGACTGGCAGGAGGCTGCAGAGTCAGACATACAGACACATGCTTCACAGGCTAAAACACGCTGCTACTAGCGAGCAATGCTATTTTTGCTGCCAAAATGTCTGTGTCGAGAAAAGCTGAGCAGGTGTGTATTCATATGCCGTTGGACGGTTGGCGCGATTAAAAAAAAATAAAAAACAAGCAGTAATCCCCTATTTCTCAAAGGTGATTGCTACTTAATATGAATGCTAGTTGGGTAGCTAGCTAACTAACTAACTCTCACATGTAGGATTTCGATGCTTTCACGTGCTCCTCGTACGCTCCAACTTTACGGCAAAGAAGTCGTAAAAGCAACTGTTTGGTTGCTCTTTTGGTTGAAAATAATACCAAAATCGACCCGGTAACAAAACATTTTGGTGACTGTTATGCTGTCTCCGAAGTAAAGTAGCGTAAAGTGACTTTTTCCCCAACGTAAGAATGGAGATAGGGAAATACGCATATGGCATGTAACCGAAGTTGAAATAAGTTTATTATACAGAAGTCACTTTTGCCATCTGTGTTGGCACAAATACATGCCCTTCGCCCTAAACGCCAAATCGGGTATGTGGACATTCGGAATTTCCCCACTATAGCTGAGTGCTTGACATGCGGCTATAGTATAATTTCTGACCGAACTGGAAGGCAGCATCTAACGTTATTACGTTACGTCCGTTGCCTTTGCACCGGAACTTGAGAGTTTGTGACCAAAAAATACGCGAGGGTTGCTAAGGCAGGTCTGGTTTTGTATCTCAATCTATTATTATTTACAGACAGGGCTCCCAATGAAGAATGATCCGTGTTAAGCCAACAATGTTCACGAAGTGTTAAACCGAGTTTGTCCTCGGCGAAATTACAATGTTTAGCTATCAACAATATTAGCATGTGTAGAGTCAGCGAGCTAATTAGCTACCGTTAGCCAGTTAACGTCAGCGCTAGTTAATGTCATAACTTATACAAATAAGATTTCGATTTTAATTTACGAGCTCAATATTAGATTCCAGCTGCGTAAGGCATTTGCTTCGCTGGTCCATGGTCACAGACCAGCTAGCTTGTCAAATTTACATTTATGACTGATTAATAACATTCTAGGAAATGGGTGCTACTTAAGCTATATTACACTGCTTAACACAGTTATAATGATAGACAAGATTTGTTAACATTTGATTGTTGATTGTTTTGCAGATGATACAGTTCAACTGCTTCTATCAATGACCAATCCAAATTGGACTAAAAACGGTGTACACTTTTTGAGGCAGTCAAAACAATTAGATCTACGTGGACATTTGTTTTATAGTGCTTTGATTGAACATTACATGTGGCCTCAGCTGGACTCCCATAACCATGTCAGGCATTATGATCAACTTGTGCTCTTCTGATGATGGCACACCAGGGACAATTCCATCAGGAGGCGGAAATGATAAGCACAAGAAGTTTCTTCAAAAGAGGCGATTCTTGGAGAAAAAGGGCTACCTTAAAGACAAACAGAACAAATACAGCTACAAACAGGGACAGTCCAAACAAGAGCACAGGCATCATAACCAAACTCCATGGCGAAATGGAGCAAAGCATCCACTACCTTCCACTGCCTCTCAAAACAGAAGTACACCTCACGGACCAAGCAGAGCCAACGCTACAAACTGTGGTTTCAAGCCCTCTGTGTCCATAAACAGCTCTTCTTCCCTGACTGTCACTGTGATGAACGCAGGTGACCGTGAACGGTCCACCAAAACTGTAAGCATAAAGTCCACCACCACCACCACCACCTCAGCACCAAGCAGCCATAAAGCCACTGCCACCTTCCCTGGTGGTTCAGCATCATTTGGAAACCCCACTAAGTACCTTGCTATTGACTGTGAGATGGTGGGCACAGGCCCCAAAGGGCGGGTCAGTCAGCTTGCACGCTGCAGTATCGTGTCCTACGACGGAGACGTGGTGTACGACAAATTCATCATGCCCTCTATGCCTGTAACTGACTACCGCACCCGGTGGAGCGGCATCCGGCGGAGCGACCTGGCCAAGGCAACGCCGTACACAGACGCCAGGAAGGAGGTGAGAACAAGCTGCTGAGATTTGCATCTTCAGAATGATCCACAAGTTTCATTCTTCAATCATGTTGTCATGTCTGTTGTCATATTTACTTTGATTTGGTGCATCCACTGACCCTCAGCACATCAGACAGCATTACAGACAGAGAGAATGGGTCACAGCCACAACACCCTGACAAAGGATGCAACAAATATCCTTGCATCCCTGGAATGATCATGAATGATAAAGTGCTGGGTAAAACAATATGAAGCAACAGAGAGACAAGTTGTGTATATATGTATACATATATAACAGCTGTGTCATTTGAATAGGCAGCAGTCTTTTCTGTTTTGCATGATTTGTTTGAAGTTTTCAGTATGTTGTTGCTAAAAACAAGGTGACTTTAGGAGCTTCTGCAAGTCATCCGTTGTCACAGTTTTAAAATCAGCAGATCTGTGTTCAAAAGCTACAATATGATTTGTCTGAGAAAGTCACTTTGCAAGATCAGTGCTGAAAGAAGTTGGGCATCAAATTCAAAAGTGGACTCCTTCCACAGACATGCAGTTATTTTGTTTCTCATTCACTTTTGCTTTGTGCTGCTGACTTTGTAACAGTGTTTCTCTCTCTGTCTTGTGTGACACTTTGCAAACTGTGTTTTAGAAAAGAATGAACTTACAACATATCAGAGTAAGACCTTCCTGACCACAGCTAACAGTGTGTTCAATCAGCACTGAACTTTTCTGTGCACAAGTTGTCATTTAATGTTCAGTCAAGTTTTTGTAGTAATACTTCATTGAGAGTTAGGGTTATGTATCCAAGAGTTTCCCTTCCACTGAATAGCTGTGGTTGGTCACCCTGCATTAATAACAATACATCTTGAACAATGAATTTCCACTTTGTGGATAAATAGAGTCTGATTTACTAACCCCAAAGAGATTTCAGTGGTTTGGGTTTCAGTGAAGAGTTTTAGTGTCCCATGTCCCAGTCTAAATTCTTTCAGCTGTGGGAAGCTTACTGAAGCAAAATTCATGAGCTCAGTGAGTTAAGTGTTTTGTGTTGACAGATACTGAAGCTGCTGATGGGGAAGGTGGTGATCGGCCACGCTGTGCACAACGACTTCAAGGTGCTGGGCTACTGCCACCCTGCCGCCCTGACCAGAGACACGTCCCGCTTCCCACTGCTCAATCTGAAGGCCGGCTTCTCTGAGAAGGAGGTCGCCTCGCTGAAGAGACTTACCAAGGCCATATTCAACAGAGACATCCAGGTAGGACGAAATTGCTGTAGGCGGTTAAATTGCTAGATAGTGAAAATAAATGTAACAGTACATAGGAACATCTTCTGTGAAGTTTCAATAAAAAATTTGCACAATTCCAAAACAGTACCAGTAACTGATGAAACTCCACACCTTTTTGAAACAGTGATTCCTTCCAACCAGTCAATACAGCAGCTGTTTTCACTAATTAGCAGCTCCAACCAGAGAGGAGGAGCTAATAATTGAATTCAGCTGGTGCGGGCTTTGGCTGAGATGAGAGCAGACTCTTGAGCTCCAGTGGCATGTAGTTGAGAATTGCTGTTTTAAAATTTAAATACCAAAACTGGCACAGTTCTGGTAGCCAGCGCCAACACCAATCATACAAAATATCATTATATCTATGCTGTGTGCTTTCCATGAAATAGACTAAACAGATGAATCCAGGTAATAGATACAATCCCTTATTGACTTCACCTGTTGCATCCACAGTAGTCATGACCTGGGTTCCCAAGGGTCATGGAATATCTGGAAAGTCATGGAATTTTAAACATTCAACTCTAGATGGGGAAAGTCAGGGAATTAAAGAATTCCTGAGACTAATTATGGATTTTTGCCAGTTTTACTGGTAATAAAAAAGCCAGGAACTAATTATACACCAAACCTATTTATTTCCTATTGTGTTTATGTTCACTTCCCATACAGAATAAAACAAAACAATAAACTCATGAGTCATGAAGGAGTGCTCATAAAGTCAGTGTTGACGGGTATTTTCTCTTCTTGTGTCCTCAGACTGGGAAGAGGGGTCACTCCTCTGTGGAAGACGCCAAAGCCACCATGGAGCTGTACAAAGTGGTGGAGGCTGAGTGGGAGAGGAGCTTAGCCTCCAAATCGTAGGCCGGGCAGTGCCAGTTTTAGGCGAGACGTGGTAATAAATTGCAAGCTGATGATATGAACATTTGGTGTGGCGGGTGATTGGTTAGATGGACTGTCCACTAACTGAGAAGCTTAAGCACTGCCAGTGTCTGAGTGAAGTTTCACTGAGCAGGGTGCTGAACCTGCTCACTCACTGTAAGATGCTCTGGATAGTAGTGCCAGCAAATTGCCTGAAAAATTGTACTGCAGTTGTACTGCAATTTTGAGAGAAGAAGAGTGGTTTTACTCCCAGAAATACCATGTGACCCTCAGTTTTCCAACAGTTGCCTTCTGTCTCAGGGTTTGCATTATATCTAGATGGTGCTCCTGCCACAAGGGGGCAGTCATGTTTCCCTCAAGTGACACCAGAAGTCTACTACAACCAGCAAGTACTTTACTGAACCTGGGACGAATGACATGTGGTTTGTCTAGAGTTGTTTCTCTAGACAGTTCCTGTTTTATATGAACCAGACATTTTAAATATTGACCCTTAGTTTGCATGTTTCATATTCAGCATAGTAGAGATCTGTTTATTGTTATGCAACAAGGTTCAAATAAATTTTTAACATGTTCTCATACATGAGGGAATTTGCCTTTAAACAGAGTTAAAGTTGTTCTTTCCACATGAGGGATGAGATAATTTTTATAATATTTCAGTCAAATTTTGTCAATCTAATCTGCAGTTTAACTGTTTGGACTTCATTCAACACAGAGTCCTGACAGAGCACATTGTTTATGTTTTATATGTTTGGGTTCTTTACATTTGGGCCTGGATAATCACAAAATTTGACACATGGTCACTTTTTGTGACAGCGTGTAATTTCTTTGTGTCATTCACAAGATGCTCTGATTTTACTTTTTACTTTACACAACCAGATTATTTGTTGTTATTTGGGTATCAATTCATACTGATTATTTACATCTATGCAAACCCAACAGAGTTCATTTCTCAACTTTTTAAAGGGGCACTTGTAGTGTTTAACATCAATAAATCATTGCCACATTCAATTTGACACGGTATAATTATTTATTATTTTACTCTTCACATTAGCCTCTCAAAATGTATATTACCTGTTATCAAGGGCTGCTATTGGCTCTTCTGCAGGAGTAGGCAGGACAAAGAGCAACCACCTAGCGCCTTTTAAAAAGAAAATCTAAAAGGTCAAAGAGTGAGATTAGTTGACTGATTACTTGAGAATTGGTTTGGGCAGTGCTTGCTGCTGGCACAAATACTGAGAGCTGAATCAATGTAGATGTGAATATGTAAAAGGCCTGTGATCAGGCTGGGAATATTTTAGGAAACATTTTTGTCGGTTGGATTGTCCCAAAATTAGTCGTACACTTTGACAACCAGCCCTCCACACAGCAGTTAACAGCCAGAGCTAAAATGAAGCAGGATTTGGCTGATGTTAATTTCCCGTCCCGTCCATCATCAGCTAATGTGTGAACTCCACTTCTCCAGACACCACAAATGTCTTGCAAGGCGGTGTAAACACACAGTTTTTCACACTGTTCCACTTTCACTGTATCCTCTGGCACTGTTTGTCCTTAAAGGTGAGCGAATCAGCAGAATTTCCTCCCTGTGAATTCAACACCGGCGCATTAATTATACAGCTGGCCATCCTTCCTGAAAAAGCCACACCAGACACCGCTGCCGGAACAGAGGAGTTGATTAAAGAGGAGAAACCTTCCACACAGGACGGGCAACACTCTCTGCTAACACTGCCCATCATTCACCAGTTCTTCACAGATACTCTCTGACTTTGAATCAGGTGTGTCAGGAAGTCACACTGTACCTGTGCCAAGAGCTGTGGTCTCACTTTACAGCAGGTGCCAGTCTGTGACTCATGCTGGTGTGAGATTAGATTGCGCCTGAACTGACTTTGCATTTGCATGTGAGAAAAGTGATTAATTGCTCCCTCACTGCTTGATATGTCCTGTCAAATTATTAAGGATGAGTAAGTGGGAGTTGTCTGCACTTGAAGGAGAAGTCCTTCAAGTGCTGAACTTGAATGTTTCCGAACTTGGTTTCAGGTGCTAGCAGGGCAGGGCAAAAAGGCAAATACGGTTAAAAAAAGAAACATCTGAAAGAGGCCAACTTGTGTAAAAATAGGCAGACTTTTCACATGAAGTGCAGAAGGGACAGTGCAAAAAAAAAAAAAGACATGCACTCTGAGCTCATGATGATCCATTACCAAAACATTTTATACTGTGCTTTTGTGCTGTGTGTTTTTGCACCTCATGTAAAAACAAAGTCAGTCCATTTTTTGCAGCAGATTGCCTCTTGGATGTTTTCTTAACTTGTGCAAGTTGTTGCTGGATTCATATCATTTGCATTCATGTCCATATAGAAATTGCAGCAGTGCATATATGTTGCCAGATTACCAATACACATACTATCTCATAATGCGTTGCACAGAAATTCTCAGTGAGCTGCCAACTTGAGTGAAACTTTTCAAAGTACCTGACTCATCGTGGTCGTCACAGAGCTCCTCTCTGTTTCTCCCAGTGCCCGTCACAGTTTACCTGTCAGTCCACTGACCAAACAGGCAGCTGGAACCCACAGCGTCACCACAGAGGACGCCAAAGCATCTCATGGACAAAACGAGAACTTCGCACCCACACGACCGAGAGTGGGAGATGCCCATTCCTCTTGAAAGCTTTTCAGAATAAAATAACTCTTTGATAGATCAGTTTTTCATGTTTGAATGCTTACACTGTCTTCAACAGCTGGAGTAATTTTCACGATCTTTTTATCTAACAGCATTGGCATTCCAGCTTGTGTTGAACCAACCAAGAGAAAATTATTCTTATCCTGTACATGTAACTTTGAAGTTTAACAAGGGAAAATTAACTAAGTAGGGCTTACATGTTACCATTACTAAAGATTAAAGATTTACATTAGCGTGAAAAGGGGAATAAGCTCTTTTAGATTGGTTTTCCTCATCGTCTGGTGCTGATTGTAAAGGGAAAAAAATAACTATAAGGGAGTAAAGGCAGACAGATTATATAAGACGTGTGAAAACAGGCTTTGCATTTCAGTCATCTAAGTAGAAAAGGGATAATGCCAGTGAGCCAAAGCAAGGAATCCGTCTCTCACAGGTTCACTGTCAGTTTGTTTGAGAAGATTTAACAAGCTAATCACTATGTTTCACAGATGAACAAATAGCATGATTAAATATAGAAAAAAGAACAAATACATCACAAATTAACTCAAAGAAATGCACAGCAAATTATGGTCTCAGACCCTAGAAATACATTACAACCATCAATTAATTTACATTTTATTTTAGACCTTCAGCTAATGGCTTGCATAAGAGCAAATGAGTGCAACAGTAGAGGAAAAATCCTAGTTCAACATTATGATTCCCAGTGTTTAGAACAGCAAATGTAAAAGCTTTCTTGAACTGGCTATAGGTTCAATGACTAAGGTTGAGTGCTAAGTTAGTCAGCAATAGAAAGTAGAGAGATGGACATTTATTTATATGAAAATGTCACAGATTACAGCTCATAGGGACGAGCCTTTTTGCCCAGTCAGCTCACAGTCACCCCCACATCCCAGAAAAATGTGTTGACCGTCTCGTCCCGTGCCTACGTGTCAAATTCCTCCGAAGGCTGCCACTCAGTCAGAGTCATCAGCTGAGCAAGACGGCCTACAAAGCCGTATTCACCCATCCCATCTTCTGCTCTGGACCCAATCTGATGCTTTCACCTGCCACAGGTGGGTCTTTAAAGTGGCGTTATGTATATGACCTTTATCAACATCTATTGGTGACTAGTAGGAATTACAACGATATCATTGGAACTTTTGACCTCTTAACATATCTATGATACGGCCACACACACACACCCATCCTTTCCCCTGGATGTACAGAGGCCTGGGAATGACAACAATAAAGTGACATTTTTACAACAGAGAGGAGTAAGCTTAAGGATTTCCATGTTAAATGCATTTTCTCTACAGGGAAAATCTGTGTGGTTTTCACATGATCGTTCTGTCACAATCTGTGATTTAAGTTGGTGTTTAAAACTTGGATATTTTTATCTGCACGTTTCTCTCTTTAACACGACTGGATCCACTGGATTTTGCTGCTGCGTTCCAACCCAAATCTTTATTTTGCTAACAAAAAGTTAGCACTGCCACACACACTAGACACATCACAGCTGGATGACCTTTGCCCATATGATATAATTTTAAAATATATCGTTCTAGCTTGCTGCTAAGGCATAAGAATACCTGGTTTACACAAGTATATACAGTGTACAAAAGCAGTGTTGGAAAAAGTACAAAATCCTCGAAGTAGCAATATCATAATAGGAAAAACAGTACAACTCCTGTCCCAAGTATTTTAAGTAAAATGTATTTAGGTATAAAAGTATTCAAAGAATGGTTCCTTTCAGAGTGTAAAATTATTGATGTAAGAAGTAGTTTCATGTTGTACAGGAAGATCCTGCACCTGTAAAAGGAGCTTTTACTGCAACACGTCAGTCAGTCAAACCTTCATCAGGCAAAAGTGAGCCAACCACAAACATCACACATTATATAGAAATGTTGTAGCTCTAACTAGTTTCCAGTTTCCAGTCGCTTTCGACCTCTCTTTGGCCTTTTTTTTTTTTTTTTTTTTTTTTTTTGGAAATACTACTCTGTAATCCAAACGTGCATTAATCCATTCCTTAGTCTAGATTATCTCATATTGTTTATCCCTCCTTAATCTCCTTGTGCCTGGGCAATAATGTGAGTAATTTAATATAATGCACTGGTATTAGCTCCATAAGATTTAAATCCACAAGAGGCTTTGGATATTCTTTTATGGGTGTGCTGGCTTCCTGGGTTTGATGTGTTAAAAACAAGATTTGCCTCATGTGCATGTTAGCATGAAGAATGTAAATGAAACAAACATCTTTTGGCTCACAGATAAGGCTTTTAATTTGGTCCAAGACTTCCACATGACTGACTCAACTGCTGTTCTCAACATTTGAAATGAAAATTTTCATCTCTGTCAGAGATGAACAGACTTGATTTAGCAGATCCAATAGCACTTTATGAGCCTGAAATCTCAGCGGTGTGAATATAAGCCTATCGCATTAGTCAGCTCTTTTTCCTACATATAACACTTCCATGGGAAAATGCCCTTGCTGTCGGTGGGAAATACAATATGGATTGTATCACCCCTTGGGTCAAGTCGGGGGATTTTGCAGATTACGGCTTCCCGTTCACACATCACACACGCCGCACATATTAGTTATGGCACAGCATCAGCAGCAGGTGTGTAATACGATTTTTATTACCCACTGTGTCAAGCCAATCAGGAATTTGTCCATCTTGCACATTGCCAGTTTCCTTGCACATACATGATGAGAGCACCTATGGACTGGAAGCAGCATGGTCTCACACACACAGTTCATAGCCTGCTTGATCAAACCATCGTTAGCATGTAGAGCTATTCTTAATCTTTGACCTGCCGACTCAAGTGGTGATACCTTGACAGCTGCAGAGGGGCTTCAACAGCAATTAAAGGGGAATTAAGTAATCTGTGACTATTGACCTCCAGCCCTCTTTGAGTTGTCTGTAACTGATCAAAACAATAAAGTCACGTCTTCCCGATGCAGACAAGTGAGCTAGCTAATTAGAGCAGAGATCCATCAGAAATGTCTTTGGTGGGGAGTCCCTTCACCCCAGTACAATGGGGTGTTATGGGTATTGGTTTGTGGAGTATACGAGGTGGATAGATACAGTTTACCAGTGTTCTTTGACAAGAAATAGTTCTCAATGCAATTCGTCATCCCCAAGGACCGTGGATTATGTCGGGTGTCTGTATCATTGTTTCTGGAAAGAATTGTTCCTTAAACTCCTGCCTCTCCTTAGTTACTGTTGCTACGTTTGACAAACTTTGAGGATGAACACTACCACAGATGCTGCTATCTGCTTCAACAGTTCCCCAGCAACACCTTTTTTACCGTCTTATGTTCTTGCCAAGAATCAAACCATTGCAACAAAAGCCTCTCAGTGCGATGTCAGACAGCAGGGTCAGAGGAAGAAGTGCCTAGAGGAGGATACTAAACATGGATTGGTGAATCACTATGTCAATCATTACTATGCAAACAGTGAGTTCGCAGCACCTGACCAGGTATTCACTGAGTCACTGGTGTTCACTGATAACCTTATTCAACCCTGCAAATTTTATTATGGTCATTTTGTGGTATGGGTCAGAAAAAACTCTTTCTCCCTGTTAAATAGATGAGGTCAGAGCAATTCATTTACTTTCTCTGACCAGATTTTGGGGATATAAATTATCAGTCAGCTGTTAAGTTTATTTGATTTATCCTCTTTTTGCTAACGAGTCGGTGTTACGGTAGAAAGATTAGAAAATGTACAGACAGGCTTTTGAGCTGTTTGGTGGAAATCTGTTGTAGCTTAACATTACCCAAATATTATGAGAATTTGCCCCCAAATCACTATTGTGTAACAGCAGAGCCAATGAATCCATTCAGCTGCTTCTACTCAAACGTGTTTATGAAGGAGAGGAAACACTCCAAGCATGGTAAATCATTTCAGCATAAAATGCACCAAACAAAAAAATATATATCTGTTTTCGCTGATGTGGCATTTTCCTCACTGTCTCCTACATTTTCCTGCTGCGTGCTGTTCAGCGTCTTACCACACTGCCTGGTTTACCACCAGGGCATGCAGAGCAAATGTCAAGACTACATCAAGGGCGTCAAAAGCTGCAGGCTTGCATGTGATAAATATGCAATTTAACGCTGCACCAGGCAGTGTTGGCAGCCCCCAACTGTCAATGAGAGCTAACAGTTATAGAATTGAATTGAACTAGCAGAAACCATGCAATGTGATGTCAGTAAAGTGCATACTCCACACACAAGTTTACCAACTAAGGACAAGAGAGGCACAAGATTTAATGTTGGTGAGTCCAGCTTTCTCTGGATGAGGCTGCTCACTGCTGTTTAGCAGATTTTTATAGATTTCATGCTGAAGTAAGTCGAAAAGAGTTCATCCTGACACCAGAATTTCATCTGGGTGAACAGGGTAGCAGCATCTCAGTTAGGGATGATGGAGTGCTGTTTCCTGTTTGTGATTTAGGCTGATGAGACAGGTGCATTCTTTTATGAAAATCTTGCCTCGTGCAGCTTTAAATGGGGTAGATGGGAGGGGATGACAAAGTGTTTGCTTGTAAATTTGAATCGTTTCATTGGCCAAGGACATTTGCACAGACAAGGACGGAAATTTAATAGCATGGAAATATAATTGCAGTTAAGAAACTATTTTTATATTTGATAATTTTGTATTTATTGATGTTTTAGTGGTTTTTATATAGTCACTTTAATTCTTCTTTGTCTTTTAACAATGCACACCAGCAGCAAGCACTAAGTATGACTACTGAAAAGATTCTGATTCTTCTCATTCAAATTTACAATCAGTAAAATTTGTAGGCCAATTTGTATCCACTTTCATATAAATGTTTGGTATCCTTTGCCTAACTTGTCTGATTGGGTGGCTGGGGCAGATGCAGAATGTACATTGCATTGCATTACA
>OMKZ01038862.1:3683-47668 GCA_900302535.1 Neoniphon sammara | reverse complement strand
AAGCACTTTGAGCTACATCATTTGTATGACAGTGTGCCATATAAATAAACTTGCCTTGCCTTGTCATTTTGTAAATCTCTAAAAATGAATAAATAAATGAATTAAAAAAAGACGTTAAATATAATTTTCTACATCTTCTGGGTATGATCTGATGATACATGGTGTTTTAAAGGTCGCTAAAACCAGACTAGTCATGAATATAAGTTCTTCAAATTCCTTCAGTGAATCCCTTTCAACTAAACTATATTTATATGCAAAACATCATTTATCATTAAACTGAAGCAGAATTTGTTTGAAAACAAAATCCAGAAAACTGAATATTGTGGGACCGTTCATTTTTCTTTGTTTCACACTTTGGACAGCTGCTATCTGAACTGATGCTGCATCATGCCTCAACATCCCTTCAGGAATAGCACAGAAATCTATTTAACCACTTCGGCCTCACGCTGATCTGCACCACAGTCCAGCCAACAGTGCTGAGCATTTCACTCAACTGCAACCCTAACCTCCTGTTGACCTCGCTCTCCGGTCTCCCTCTCCCTTTGCAGTATACCCTGGCCGCCTGCATCCCAATCTCTCAGAATGCTAAATGATGATTGCTCATTTTCCTGCCAAAAACGTAACCCTCCCTGTACATATTTTTAATGTTCGGTCTCGGCACAAGTGTAACGGGATCCTCCGTCCCTTACGTGGGCAGAGAGAGAGAGAGAGAGAGAGAGAGAGCAAAACAAAAATCTTGGCAAATAAATCGCTTACTGTGTTTCATTAGACAGCTCTTGACAGACATTTCAGTTCCACACAAAACACGGTCAAGGAATTTATATTACACTTGTCAGTCAATGTAAATGCATTTAATTTTAAAACAATATCCCTTTGCATTTTGGAGCTGAAAAGCACATCAACAGATTGTGATTCTTTCAGTGGGCTCTGGAGCAGTTTTGTCATTCTGTAAGAGTCGATACAACGATCATGTTACCGAACCTGCTGTAGAGGTTTTGCTGCAAGATATGAACTATTTGTGCAACAGATGGATTGCCAAAAGGAAAAAGGTGCCATATAGTAAATGTTTCACAGAGCAGCCTCTCTCTGTAAGTGTCCATGTACTCTCCATGGACTGCTATTGCACTGTTATTGACCATGTACTGATTGCCCTTATTAGGAGAACAGAGAACAACATTTATTACCAGAAAATTGGACAACTTCTCTGAGCAGTGAGAGTCATTTGTACATCAATGCCTCCGAGGTTGCTGTTTGTGCACCATTTCTCTCTGAAGGATTCCAGTGTGACAAATTAAAACCAGCAGAGATCAGCTTATCTGGTCGAGGACCAATGTGAAATCGCCTGCATTTTTAGCACTGTGTGCCTTTTATGTTCCTTTGTGTGTGTGTGTGTGTGTGTGTGTGTGTGTGTGTTTGTCACACTAAGTATAATGAATGGATCCCGAAAAAATGAATCACCAAAGTGAAATGATCTCACAGATGTATAATGTATTTCTATATTGCAAGACTGAGAAGAAGATTTCAGAGCACAGTTTTGAGATTGCTCCACAAAATACTTGAATAAAATAAAATATGATCTCTGCAGAAACATTTCTATTTTAACAGCCTGTTCCATTGAATTAAGGCACTTGTTCTTATGAGCAAATTAGTAATTTAAAGATACCAAAAATCCAAGCAAATCTCAAAATACTTGTCCTGGATTCTTAATATCATCTAATAATACAACATTTAGCAAATCTTATTATGAATAATTAAAATTATTGAATTATTTAACACTGATTTTTGTTGTCCTTCTTTGATCAAACAGTGAGCACAAGCTTATTAAGAGTTCAAAAACAGTTTAGCCATTTTTGATATTGACATTGTTTTTTTGTTTGGGAACCAATGTTCCTTCCAGTGTGTTCCAGTGTGGCAAAATGTGTTTTTATCCTTTTATATCAGAGCTAACATTGTGGGCCAGGCTGGAGATTGGACGATCCCTAAGCAATCCTGATAGTAATTTTCCAACTGATGTAGTGGGTCATTAAGAGGCAAGTCCACAGGGTCCAGAGCAAGGAGCATCATTACATTAGGACTTACTGGAGGTCCTAAAAACAGCCCATTGGTATTCAGGGTGACACATTCCACCTTTGCTGAATAAAGAGTCATTCTGATTCATTTAAGCAAGCTTGATCCAGTGAAATTTTTGTGTCACATTGTGAAATTAATAATATGTAATACTGTTCTGATTCACTTTTCAATTTTAAAGCACAAACAAAATCTGGGAGCTGCCTTGCTGCCAGTGTTCCCCCCTCAGGAAATGGCCAGACTAGTGGAAGGTAATGAGAGGAGCTAAACCATTATGTGCCTGAAATTATTTCAAACACACAAAAGCAACATGTCTTGCTCATTTTCAGAATTGAATGGAAGACACTGTGCAGGAAATCATGGTTATACAAAACAATGATGGACGCATTGGTAATTATTTCCAAACATACACACACTTGATGACTGCATGTTGCAAGAAAAACATAGAGCTGTTCACATTTAAGACACAGAGTTAGTGCTGTCAAGAGTACCAAAATTTACTTTTGGAGTTTATTGTGCCGAAAAACAGAAATGATCTTTTGTCATGCAAAAATAGCAGAGAAAGAGCTAAATATATATTTAGTCTATGTAAAGCAATCAACAAATAATTTGAAATTCATTTAGTTATTCAATATATAATTCAAAACACTGAAAAAAATCCCATTATTCCATAATTTTTCTACAATTATGCTTCTGTTGCTCTTAACTATTTAACTAGAATGATGCTGGCAAAGTGGTAGCAAGAACCAGGTAAACACAAACCAATATTACAATAGCAGGATGGATGTTAAAGGAAAATTCAACCCTAAAGCACATTAACATAGTTTAAAACAGGGATTGGTGAGTTAATCGGTAAACTGACAAACATGATGGAGAGCACATAGAGAGCAGTTGCAGCTACAGTGGAGCTTTATGGGAGAATGAAGTGAGCTCTCCCTATTCTATGCTGGATTTCTCCCTGTATGTTTGCTTAGCTTCATTGCAAATGACTGAGTCTACAGAGAAGCCCCTGCTGATGAAATGGCATTGTAGTTGTGCTGAGAGGCTTTTGGCTAGTTGGCTGCTGAATCATTAAAATGCAACATCAAACAACGAAACAGCTAGAACCAGTAAATCTCCAATCCAATTTAGGGTGAAATTTTCCTTAAGCCTGATTATAATAAACCACCTGTGCATGGACTGATAAAAATCCTTTACGTAGGTTATTATGATGGATGTGAGTATTTTACGTTACAGTTAGTTAATGTTCCTTCCAATTGTTTGCACAGGTTTTAGGGTGATGCAATTTATAAATCACTAGTCTCTAATGCAATGCAAGTGGAGAACCTACAAAATTTGTACTCTGTAAAGGCTGCACTTCAAGAAATAGCAAAGTTAAAACATACTTAAAACTGAAATCATTTAACAGTAAAATTCTTGAGTAAAAGTGCAATGCTGACCAAAAAGTGACATGATTACAGTGTGAGTACTACAATGTGTTACTTCCCCCTTGCCCAAAGCAATTCACATAGCACCAGATGAGCTGTGCAGTGACCGTGTATTATACTGTATGCCTGCATATATTTGTGACTGTGTATGAGTGTGTGTGTGTGTGTGTGTTTCATGGGTGGGCTGGTTGGAAGCAGGGGGCGGTGGGATTCAAGCAACGGCATGGTGGCCAATGGGTAAAGCGCACATTTGAACATATAATTTCATCAGTCACAGAGCCCAGCTTTCCAAGTCAGCCTCTGAGCTCCTGAGCTTCAGCAGACAAACCAGACAGTGACACACAACGAGAGCCACAGCCAAAGTCCAGTCTCCTCCCTCCCAGGAGGTCTATGTTGCAGACACCGTGTCAAACCACTGGAAAATCACACTAGAGCCTGTCATTTGGCAAATGCTGGATGTTGCTTCATTTGAATACATGCTTTCTGACAGCCTAATTAGAGTGGGGCTCTCTAATTGTCACTAATTGTCAGTGTGTGACAGATCAGGCAGGAAATCCACCAAGCACAATGAAATCATAGATCAAAAATTGTTGCCTAAAAAATAAAAAAGAGAATAATGAGAGCACTGTTTTTGAAAGTCATTGTAGGACATATTTTTTTTTCTCTTCTTCAACATATTCTTTATGTTTCTAATTAGTTCAAGACGACACCAGATCAGTCAGATCAAAAGAGAAGCCTGTAATAAAAAATTAAAGTTTGCCTGTTAGCACCTTTATTTACAGTTCCTTTATTCCACTGTGCTATTGTGTTAAGGTAAAAGCATTGTAAGTATACAATTATATTGTGTTAGCACTTGATGAAAATGAGCCCAGTACATAATGTGCTTATAAGGATCAATAAAAGTTTAAGTACAAGCTATATGTATATGAACAACCTGCTTAAATTGTGTTGCTACATGCTGATAAGTACATCCAGGGTGATTTTATTAAAACTAACAGTATTATTGTTTACTTGCAATACCTTTACATGATACACAGGCTGATATATCGGTTAATAAAGTAGAAATGATGTGTCATCTGCTTGGTCCAATGACAATATACAGCACAATTAATTCAAGCTGTGTTTGTTGTGTCTGCCATGTTGCCATGCATCATTTAGAGTGTTGCAATGCATGCCAGATACAGTATTTGTATAGGCCTTACTTATATTTTTTGCTAGTAAATCATATAAAAATCTGTCCAAGGTCGGTCCAATGTTTAAATTTCAACTGGGGCGATTGCTTCTGACTTTGTGGAATGCCTGAGTTATGATTTCATAAATATCTGCCATATGTCGATTACATGGGAGCATTTTTTTTTTCTTAGGAAATAGTCCTAGCTGGCTGTGAGTGCAAACCTATGAATACATCATCAACTAATGACTTCTTCCAATACAATGTTGCTATTGTACCAGTGTCTGACTGTACTAATGAGTTTGTCAGAGCATTGTTCATTACTGTAGACTCTAAATCCACCCTCTCAGAATATTAAAGTAAGGGGGTCCATTGTACGCCCAAAAAAGAAAGTTGTCCGATGCACAAATTTCCAGTGTAAAGTATTAATTCAACTGAAGTGGGATTCCAAAAACATGAGATTCCTAAACAAGAGTGGCGTAATGGAACTGACCCATGAAAAATGCATTTGAAAAAAAAAACGAATTACACAATTAAAGTATAATGGTCACATCCCCCAAACCATCCCTGACATTCAAATCAGCTAAAACTGGAAGTATTGTGGTAAATCCTATTAAGTGCTGTACAATGCTAATCCATGAAACCAATAAGCAGCTATTAAAAGTTCAAAAATTCACTGGCCTGAAAAAGATGCACAAATAACAGGATTACTGATTATAAAATATGCCCTGCTTGACTTGTTCACAGACAGCCCACGGAATAAAGCATATTAAATCAAAATGTGCATGGTAAACGTCAGACACTGCGGTTTTCAAAATATAGGCTGTACTTTGTATTATGAAAAAAAGGATCAGAAAAATGATGCATTCTGGTTTGAAGACGGAAATCTTGATAAACTCTTGGTAAGGTCTTCTTTTCAGATCAAAACTTGCTGTGTAACTTAAAATTAAAGTTTGCAGGGTAGATTAGAGCCCATGAGAACACTGAATCTTGTTAAAGATGCAGTAAATAAGACTTCTGTTCCCCCTAGCTAAAGGGGAAAAAAAACATAATATATCCTTGAGGGTTTGTTTTAGACCCACTCATGTTTTTTTTCTGTTTTTAATGTGTTTTGCTACATAATCTGCTACTATATTGAGGTATTCTATGTGTGTAACCAGTCATAGCCTCAGTATCTCACTATTTGCATATTTAGCTAACGCATTAGCAGTTGTCCAAGTTCACTAGATGCCTTTCTCCAGACACTTTCTGTGGTTTTCAAAGCATTTTTTAGATGTTAGACCTCACTCAAATGTAGCTGCCTATCTTGTATCTGTTGTGAAAATGCGAATGTTTTTATTGTTTATGTCAATTTGGGGCCACCATACCTCAAGGGGGTTGGAGGGCTATGCCAAAGACTCATGTAGGAGGAAATAAGTGGGAGGCTTTTACAGTTCCTTCTATGCGCAGATAGAGGGCAACGAAGGTCACAGATCACTTAATGCCCCTTTAAAGTTGCCATTTATGGGGCTCCCTGTGGTGCGTACCACATATTGTTAACGTAGTAGCCCATGTTCGACTCTGGCTCAGGCCCTTTGCTGCATGTCACTCACTCTCTCTCCCCTGTCTTTCCTTTCTATCTCTATTGCCATTGTCCAATAAAGCAGAAATGCTTAAAAAAAGAAAGAAAAAAAGAAAAAAAGTTGCCATTTACATTTTACATTTAAATTTAAATTTAGAGGGCTTCCAACGCCATTACTACACACATTATCACACTCGTATAATTAGGAATAGTTTGCGTGGCCCTGAGATGTTATGTCCATGTGCACATTTCCTCAAAGGGTTCAGAATGACCTTCTAGTTATGGGACGGTCGCTTTAACCACCAAGCCACCCTGCTGCCCTATGCCCTGCTGGAGTTTTAGACCTGGAAGTGTATGATTAGTCTGTACCTTTCTGTGTCTTATGTGATACATCCACAGTGAACTGACTGTGAAGTTCATCTCCAGAGGCAGCCGAATGCCTGTGCCAGAGAGCAAAGTGATAATTCACTTTTGAAGCCATTTTAGCACATACTACATTACTAGGCTGAAAAGATTGCTATGTCCGTCTTTGGGTCCAACGCACCAAGACAATTACAAAAGTAAGCCATGCATATCAGTCATGTGCTGGCTTGAAATAAAGCCCAGCCATCACATCTCACATAATGCACTGATATAACCTTGTTTGGGAAATTGGACACTGTGGCAGTTATTTATTACTCATCACCTCTAACTCATTATAGACTGGTGTCACCTTTCATTTATAAGAATCTCCATATTCCATTTCACTTCATAACACAATGATAAGCAAAGGCTGGATGGTCTGTGATAGCATTAATATTGTGCCTTCCAACCCAAGAAGGTATTGTTTTTTTCATCTGTTAGATAAGAACTTTCTTGTTTGCATTCATTTGCTTTTTCACATACTCTGCATGTTACACACTGTAATGAAGCACAACACCAACATGCTAAAGAGGCGAGCTACAGCTTATTATCCCAGTGTCCTTGGTCAAAAACAAATTTATAGTGCCAAGGAGGCTGGTCTTTTGCATTCGGTTGGTGGACACATTTGGAAATGGAATTTGTTTTACCTGTATAACTCCTAGAATAAATCTCAACAATGGTATGATGTCAAAAATGCTAAAAGTTGTATATAATACCTACATCTTGTAACACAGTACTGAGAGTGCACGAAATCCCTATTTGTTCTTGACCAGGAACCGAGCACAGCGGCAACTAAGTGGATTGTTTTCTAAAAGCACTCCATCAATCACACACCCACTGTAACAGTGTGTTTCCAATATCCTCTATTCCTCCTCTCCTCTCCTTTGGGGTGCTCTCCCTGGACAGAACTGGGCCGCTCCTCACAACTCTGAAAACAGGCAGCATCCCCCAGGTTCAAAGACCTCGGAGCAGTCAATGAGAGCCTCACTACATCCTAATGAGGATTAATACCTTACACCCAGGAAGCACATGGCAAAAATATCAGCCCTCATGAGGTATGGACTAAATATGACAGGCCCAAAGACTTCTCGGCCCTTAAGGATTGCAAAAAAGTACCTCAAAGGTTTGCTAACACAAGATGCGTGCTAAAAGTGTAGGAAAAATGCACTCTTGCCTCATGTTTTGTTTAGTGGCTCCCCAAAGCTTACATGGGTCCAGAGATTGGAACAAAGGTTGGGACCCCAAGCCCATTCACAGAATTTCCCCCTCCAGCTGGCCAAGGCCCGACAGATGGCTCCATGGGAGGCTGTTTGCAGCATTGCAATACTCAGTCATATGGCAAAAGAAACTGGCCGTGACAAAGCCTGAGAATAAATATATAGAACGCAACCGGTGGAGCAGCGTGCATTGGTTTTTATGTGTGTGATTTGGCGCTGGCTATCGGTGGTCTTACTCTGAAGCTCATTTGCACAGCTGGATGACTCTAGAGGACATCACCACCGGCGCAGTGGTCAGCCAAAGCTTCGACCCATGGCCCTCTGCTCCCCGTGGACTCGGATGCAGTTTGGTTCCTCGCTGCCACTCTCAACCTGCAGTCCAGGCAGCAGTCCAAGAGATGCCAGTGTTGCAGCAGAGCAGAGCCTCTCAAACACACTGTAAATTTAGCTGTAAACAATGACAAGGCCAGATACAGCGGTCCAACATTGTTTTTGTTTTTTTTACCCGTATTTACACAGGCTAGGTCTGCTGAAGCACAAAGTTCTTTTTTTTTTCAAGCAAAACCCCTCATACGCTCGCTTTGTAGTGCACATTTACACCAGGGAGCTGCCTGTTATAGCCACTGTTTTATGATTCCCCTGTTTTGCAGTTTTCACAGGAACAGTTGAGGGCTTATTGTCTTGTTATAGGGCACACTGAGAGAGAGAGAACTCATTCACTGCCCAGATTGTACCAGCTGATCCAGGAGAATCAAACCATCAATTGTCCAATCACATGCTCCCTAATCTGCGGGCTTCTGTTGCTCTAGGAAATGGAATTGTTTGTTGTGATTTTCCAAGGCTACATACCCAGTAATTATTCTGCTCTAAACTATTTTTTGCCACAGGTTGGCTGGTACTGTCAAAGAAAAATATCACTCCAGCGCATGCAAATAACTCGCACAAGAGGTGCTCGGTCTGCCATTTGGGAACTTTCCGAGGCAACAGGGGTAAACATTTCCGATCAGAAAGTGGCAGGTGAAACAATGAGGTTTCCCGATTGGGTGCTGATGGAAATGTGGCGTCGCAACATAGCAGCTCTGTCATAAACACTGCTGTGTATTAATTGTGTCTCTGTCACACACAAGTTAATTACAACCGCCCTGGATGCGGCAGCGGGGTCCACTCCCTTTTCCGCTCATTGTGTCACATTTAATTTCATTTCACCAAACATTTAAATAGGTGTTGCACTTGTTGTCTTTGCAGCTTTGGATCACTGTCATTCTGCCAAACTAGCACAACAAAGGCGCTCTCCTCCCAGTCCCGTCCAGCCCAAGCTGTGTTTCACATTGACGCAAACTCAATTATTGTCAGTAATTACGAGTATCTTGGGGTGTTTGAGTGGAAGTCGAATTACAATAGCTGCAAAACACGGATTAAATTGCTTGAGTTCTTGATGAGAGGAAAGGGGGCCATTAAACTGTCTTTCAGATGCAATTGCCCTAAGTTATCCAAAACAGGTAGTGTTTGGTAGTTTGTTGTTTATTGAAGCTCTTTGCGGTCAGGTTGAACAAATATGTCTTGGCCCTCTTTACTCACAACTCATTATACAGCAAAAACCCAGTCTGGGGCAGTCATGCTGCTTGGAAATATGCATCTCCTGAGCACTGAGCACTCAGCAATTAAAATGTCACCTTATATAAGCAGATGTCATTGCCAAAGATTACGCTGATATCATGAACTCTCCTCAGCACCAAGAGAGTAGCTGAAACAGGTTTGACACAACCTGCAGATTTTACCATCACCGATTAAACAAAGAAAACATGATAATGAAGGTAATGATGGACAAAGGGGTCAGCACAGAGTTGTAGTTTTCAATGTGGGGTCTAGGGACCCTCAGGAGTCCTTTAGGGGCTTCCAGAGGGTCGTTGGCTAAATGAGGAATAGTTTCATTTCACTCTAATTTAATTTCACTAGAAGTTGTTACAATACAAAAAAAAATGCATGAGTGATTATTTTAGCATTATGTCTTAATCTCATCAATTTGAATCAACTTGTCAGTGTTCAGATATGGCACCTAAACTAACACAAACCAAAATATCTTTTTATATCAGGGTCCATAGGGCAAAATAACTTCAAATAGGGATCTGTGGCTTCATGAAAGTCATCTTGGGATTTGAAAACCCCTGACATGAAGGTATTAACCAGGGCAAAAATATTTTGAGATATGGCATTAAATTTGTACAAAGCGTTTACCTTGGTGAATAAATTAGCTTAACATGTTTTTATTTGCTCTGACTTCAAAAGACAATGGAGGAAATGTTCAAAAAGCTGCAGGAGGGAAACAGGTTACAATTAGGTCAGTATGCTGTAATTGCAGGGATCTCAGACATTTTTTTTTAAATGCCCAACCCTAGAGGGTTTGTTACTGCTGTACCAAGTCTAAAATAGAGCCTCTTCTGTCAGCAAATAGAAATAGCTAATACAATGACACAGTGTAATGATGATTTATATTCCAAAATGAAATGAAAGAGAGCTTTTCTAATAGACCTTTTCATTTGTGAACACAAAGTTCACACAAAACTGAAAACACCACATTAAATTGACTTTAACTTGTTTACAATGGAGCCACACTGTGACAGATATACACAAGCAAGCAGCAAAAGCGAGTCCTGCAGTAAGCGTGCCCTCGAGTGTATTGCATGTTTCAAAGCCTTCATTTTGAGGTGGTCCGCATCTGCATCCCGCATATAGGCAGTCAGCCACCTCTGGCTTTCTGAGGCTTATCATCGAATCTGCCCGTCAAGCCAAAACATTCATGAGTTACTTCCTCAGAGGTGAGCAAAACACCTCCAAGCGAACAGACCTCTGCCTCTTTACAAGCCCGTGCTTCGTTTCCCACCATCTATCGTCCTGCAGAAGTAGCTCCTAGCAGAAGAGCCTTTAATGTGAGAGACACATGCAGGCTGTCCCAAGAGAGCAAAGTAATCTGATTTAAATTCAGCCAGCGGGGTTATTATCACATGTTAAGTGCCCGAGGACTCCAGAGGAACTCGATGCATGCAGCATGTAGATATATGACGTAGGGTACACGGTTTACAGTGCAAATATATAAATATATATGCACAGAGGCTGCAGTATCTCGCTATAATGCTGCAGAAGCGCATCCCACTGTACACAGATCCAGAGGCAACGGCAGTGCTGTAGACAACCGCAGCAACGGCAGAAGCCACACAGCGGCCTGACCCACTTTCAGAGCTGAGGAGGAGAGGGGTGTTAGCTCCTCGGCTAGGTGGAGGGGAGGGCCGGACGGAGGGACGGCGAGCGTCTCCTGTATTGCACCAGCATCACCCCGGGTCACACACAAACGCACGCACCCAACATCAGCCGGCATGGAGAGTGTCAGCGTGTCAGGTGGGGTGACAGACACTCCGCCGGCGAGGCAGTATGGTCTTTGAAGGGCCTGATTGGACGTCAGTGCCATCACTGTCACAGGCCGTCTCGCTGTTACCGAGCTAATCACTTGGCTTGTCCACTCGGCCGCGGCCCCCCTGCGCTGCTCATCACATTAGCCGGGCTGGAATAAGAGGACAGATTTGCATTGCATTTTCTCTCCTTCTTGCTCTTTCTTCCTCTCTCTTTTTCTCTTTCCTTCACCCCTTTTTCACTCTTTCCTCCCCTCTCTCTCTTTAGGTGGGTGTTAAAGAGCTTTGTCCACAAAATAAGAATTGTGATAATTAATGGCACAACATGTTTCTCATTTAAAATCTAATCTAAAAAGAGGTGGACACAAATTATCTGGCCTAATTGAAAAGCTAAAAGCAATAAAACAGCTCTCCACCACCTTAATGTGATTCTTGAATGGGTGGGGAATGAAGTGAGGGGCTCGGAGTTGGGTAATATCAATGGTGGTAATGCGCCTTCAATAACCTTCTTCTTTGTGCTGCTTGCCCGGCCCGAGCTCATGAATCACTATCTGCGGACACATTGTAGGAGAGCAAAATGAACGGCGAGAGGAGCGCTATAGTGTTGTGGTACAATTATTGTTATGAGTGTTTTTCCCAATGATAACTCACACAAAATTATTAAAAAATGCGTTTCCCTGAGGGTTATAAAAAGCTGGCCTCCTGAAAGTAATAAAACATGGATGAAGATTGCATCCGTCTGTATGTAAGTTTCCTTATTCCTCGGGGCTGCTTGGAAGATGAGAGGATAAAGTTGTTAGCAGTGACTATGTTTGGTTATGAGCCGTCTTAGTTCAACCAGTTTAAAAATTTGTAAATGTACCAAAACATTAAAAAATTGTAGTTTTAGAATCTCTGCCAGAGTAACATTTATGAAATCATTCTTTTTTCTCGGATCAGTTTATGAGAAGGAGCAGGAGAGAAAAGCTTTAACCAAACATTATTGTGCACAGAGGCATAATTACCGTGCATGGAGGTTAAACTAAATTTCAATAGCGTGTGGTTTTGCTTAAACAAAGTTGCAGAGCTTTTAATCGTTGCCAAATCTGCAGGAAAGGTAGCCAAAAAAAAGCAAAATGGAGCCGTGTTTTGTCCTTCTGGAGGATCCGGGATGCAGGGACACAGGAACCTGACCCTCGCCATTCTGCAACCTCTGCGATTTCATTGAGGGCCAGCAAATTTGTGTCTCACAAGCGGCCCGTTCTCAGAGATGCCCAGACAGCGAGTGAAAGAGAAATCTACAGGCTAATTATCTCTGACCTGGGTGGATTTGGAGGACCTGCGCGGTGTCTTCTGATTGGCCCTCCCCCGGCTGTCAAGCCCGGGATTAGTGAGGACGGCGAGGGAGGTGGACAGACCCCTGTGGCGAGCCAGTCAACCCCCCGTCGAAGGCCTGCACCAATAGGCCTCTTTATCAGGGTGCGAATGGAAATGCCTGACACAATGGCCACAGTGAGGACCAAGTGTGGTATGTGGCTACCTATTATGCCTGTCTTTTGTTGAAAGATGGTAATGGTGGGGAGTGTAAGGGGAGGGGGGGGATTTCATCTTTTTTCTCAGGCAAAGCTTGCAAGCCCTAGAGTGGAGTGTGATCTAACTCCAGCAGGGTGTTTGATGCTTTCTTCGGTGCGGCCCCTCCCTGTATCTGGCCTGACCGTGTGTGTGGAGCCAGCGCCGGGCCTCTAATAGCAGCCGTCCAGTCCCAGTCCGCAGAGCGCCCCAGAGCCCCACCAGGGTAATGAGTGGGGCTCTCAGAGTAGCAGGTTAATGTGCTTTTATTGCCATGGTGGAGCTAATAGAGTTGTGATGACTCTACACCTGCCACAGGCAGACGTGGGGAAAAGAAAAAAGCCACCGTGAAGTCTCCCACAGGGCCCAGGGCTGTCTATGGGCAAGAGTGCAGCTGACAGATAAAGCATTTGACAATGACACATTGCTATGGGATGACAACAAAAATGACTAGAATTTTAAAACACATTCTCTGTGTGTCTATCTCTCTCTCTCTCTCTCTCTCTCTCTCCTCTCTCTCTCTCGCTCTCTTCTTTCTGCCCCCTCCTTGTTCTCTTTCTTCCATGCTACTTTCTTCCTCCACTTGTTTCTGCCTGAATTTTACATAACCGAGTGGATCACAGGGAAAATTACACCCAGACATTACAGGTCCGTTCTGTGTGAATTATTCCATCCTTATTTCCTCTCACAGACATCATTTGCTTGATTTTCTTTCACGGGCTGGTACTTTCCATTCATCCACCCTCCATAAATTCTCCAATTATTGATCATTACACCAGAATGTTCTTCATTAAGGTTGTGCTATTGTTTAGAATAATCTTAACACAGTTGGCAACAAAGTAATACTACAAATTAAAACTCCCACATTGCCTATACAGTTTCATTCTATTCAGCACACTCACAGTCGGGGTTAGGAAGGTTACTCTCACAACGTAATCTGTTACAGAACACTGAACACCTGCTTAAAATTATACCCTGTAATGTAATCCACTGGAACACTGAAACTCCAATGTAATCTCATTACTTTCTGTTGCATTTAGGCCTCTTTTCTTCCAAAATCCATTGACGGTGCAGTCAAACTAACATTTTATTTTATTTTACGGGATGTATTTTAAAGCATGTTGTCAACCTTTAGATAGATAGATAGATAGATCGATAGATAGATGGATGGGAACACTGGTAAGGTAAATGACTGATTCACAAATCAATAACTTGGCATAAAATATTGATTATGAAAGGGTTCATCCGCCCAAAATGCATTCCATCCACAAACTGCATTTTGTGATGAAGTGTTGCAGCTCAGTGTGCTCCCCCTCCCTCGGCCGTCCTCATCTATTCCTGCGTCAGTTAGTGTTTTTCTACATTTCCCATAATGACTTTCGACAACTCCCAGATGAGAGTGAACTTAATGCGCTCAGCTGTGGGTTTCATGTGTAGGTGGAGAGAGCGGTAGGGCTATTATGCCTCTCCAACATGCTGTTTCGTGTTTTGTGCTTTGTTTTCTTGCCTCGTGTTTTATTTTCTCGCGTTTTTGTTTTGTTGCATCATTTTGCTCTGTGATTGATTGTCGATTAGTTAGATCTAGGTAGGCTCGTTCTTTGTAAGGTCCTCTGGGACCTGCTGGTGAAGAAGGGCTGTATAAATAAATGAACCTGACTTGACTTTTGATAGCAGCTATAAAAAACTTCAGAGTGCAGAGCAGAGAAACAAAAACAGCTTCAAAGTTTGCAAAACATTTACCAACCAACAGTGCTCTCAAAGATCAAGATAGGTATGATGCAACGGCTAAATATAACAACTTGACTTGCTTATAAAAATAAATAAATTAAAGGAGGAAATAAAGCATTTTGCTCACTTACCAATAGGTAAAATGTAGATCGGTGCAACACAGCACATATCAAGAGACTTTGAAAGCTGTGCTGCAAATTGGCCAAAAAGGAAAGAAAAAAAGGAAGAAAGACAGAAAGAAAGAAACTGCAAATCTACACATGCAGAGCAAGTTGGCTAACAAATGGGCAGATAAATGCAGAGCTAATATAGGAAAACACTTCATACCTTTAATGTGTACTGAGGCTCAGTTTAATTATGGATCATTTACACTCTACTGACAACAAAAGGAGGAATAAGTGGGTAATTTATCAGTGAGTCATGCCAATAATGAGAACCATGTAGACTCAAATTTTGTGTGCATTCCATTTTTTTGTCAGTTGAGTCTAAAGGCTCCTCATCATAGGTTAAATGATGAGAACCAAGTAGACTCAAACATCAAATTATAATTATGCACCTATTCCACAATTTAAAGGGTTTTACTTCAGTTAACCCTTTGCAATTTTACATAGTGCACCTTTAATTCATTATTTGAAGATTTTGCAATGGAAAAGACCATAAACCTTCTCTTCGTCCATGCATTAGTAATCACATTAACTAATTTTAAGGGGGTTTTGCATTAATTAATGGAAACACTGAACAGAAATGTAGTCCGGGAATAAGAAGCAAAACACCAGCAAACAACAGAAATGTCCAGAAATGGAAGGTGCTTCAGCAAAAGCTGTTTTTTTTTTTTGTAGCATTACAATGTTTTAGGCTGGATTTTTTCATTTAATTCCAGCAGCGTTACAGGTGCCTCTGAAAATAGAAGTTAGTTGTCAGATTAGCTTTAATTCCATTTCAACCCCGCAGATAATCACGGCATGACAAATCACTCAACAGTTGCGTGACAGGGCTTGGTTTGACACGGCACCAAAGCGACGTGAGGTTTGAGTGAAAAAGTTTCTTTTTGCCAAAATGTAATCAGTTTGGAATTTGTTTAATCCCCGATTCATAGGGCGAATAGTAATATGTCCTTTCCTTAATCATTGTGTCTCCAGCAGAGTTCAATAGCATGCTACATTCCTCTTCCCAAGGTCTTAGTCTGTGTGCACAAAAAAGCCTTTCATTCCCCGTCACATCACTCTGACGACAGTGTAAAACGCAGGGAACATCTAAGCGCAGTCCAACAGAACTAAACAGTGTTGGTTCAGCCCCAACAATAATCCACCTCATATCCTCCTAATTCTGTTAAAACAACAGATCGGAGCAGCTACATCTGACAGGAAGATTTCAACAGCTTATCTTCCACATTTCCAATGATAGCTGACCTACATTATTCCATGTTCTGGGTTGTTTGATTATGTATGATGTGTGTGTGTGTGTGTGTGTGTGTGTGTGTGTGTCTGTGTGTGTTTTTGTGTGTGTGTGACTGTGTGCATGAAGACTGATATACTGTATACTGTTATTCTTCCTCCTCAAAGGCAAACAACAGTAAACTAGTTTCTACATATAATAATCTCCAAGTTCCTGAGTTTTTTTTTATCTATTTATTTTTTGGGGGGTGACATCATTGGTGATAAGCGAACTTTCCTGTGGTGATTTTAACTCTTTGCTTCCACAAATATCACTTGTCAGTCAAACAGTGTGTCCGGTACTGTGACGTCTTTCTCTTTGGATTTTCTGTAGATGGAGTTTGAGTTCCTGTACGTCTTTTTTTATGTCTGGCTCTCATTGCTCTGCACTTTTGTGTTACATCAAACATTGATAGAGAATAGCAAAAAAGACATTTATTCAATATTTATTCAATTTATTATTACTTAGATTTTCTATGGACAAAAATACACACATAAAAGTTGCTCAGAAATATATATTACTCTTCAGTATCCATAATACTTTTGATATAACTTTTGAATTATGCATTATGTAAAACATACTGTATGTTTAAATGATCAATCGGCACATTTCATTGTAATTGGCATTTGCAAGTCATCATGTCTGTGCGTTGTCTTTGGGACTGAGATGCTGTTATTGAGACTGATGTGCACTTGGCTGATCTGATGGTGTCTGTATGACTGGGAGCTTTTCTTTGTGTGCTGTGAGGGTCTAAAGCCGGTGCTGCTGGGTTATATAGGATCATAGACCTGCTATGTGCTTGTAATTGTGACTCTTGTGTTTGGTTTTGTTTCCTCCTGTCTTTGTTTTGTTCTGTTGTTCTGACTCACTGCTGACTAGTTAATTCTATGTAGGCTCAATTGTTGTGAAATCCATTGAGACATGTTGTGATGCAGGGCTGTATAAATACTGTATAATTACTTTGTTAATTATCTTAAAATTAAAGCTGCAATAATCAAAATTACCAAGGGTCAATTTAAGTGAAGATGGTTTAGACTCAACTGACAAAAACTGTGGAAAAAGCATGCAATTTGATAGTTGAATCTACATGGTTCTCATTGTTGGTCTGACTCATTAACAATCAGTTGAGGTAAACAGTCCTCATTTACTTAGGTTATTATGCGGTTTTAACTAGTTGCATTACAAAGTTATTTTTCATTAAAAGTAACTTAGACAATTTTAGTTTTACTGGTGGTTTTAATGCAAAACCACTGCCCTTTTTTTTAAAACAGTGAGCTAGTCTTGTTTTTATCAAGCAGATTTAAATGGTGTTGCATTTCGTCTGCATGAGATGCTGCAGGATTTTCACCTTGCACCAGCAAAAAACGAAACAATAAGAAAGAACAATAAAAGAACTAAAATTAATTTTACAAGTAACTAATAGATCACTGGATTTAAAAAATAAACACTTCATCGCTCCCACAAAAAAACTAATCTGCCTGTGTGGCACCGAGCAGGCACACAGGGATACGTTCAGCTCAAACTAATCTGTATCTGCCTTCTTGGTTTCATTTATTGGCCTCATATTTGATTCAAGGTTGCTGTTACCTGATGTGCACTGGCAGATCTACCCCAGTGGAAACATTTTCATTTGTCTGCATGCACCTCTGCAGCTCCGATCGCTCCTGGATCGTCTCCATGGTGTTTCCATCATGCGCAGCCTTCATTAGGAGGGCCTCGGCTCTGAATAGCACCCCATCGAACACACTGTGGCCACACAGAAAAGCTGTCCATTTATCTGTGTTTGCCCTGAAATCCAGCACTGTGCAGCACTCCCCTCTCTTCTGAAAGTGGGATTATGTCTCCTAAGGGGCCATTAAATCTCTAAACCCCAATTACACCGCTACCATTTGATTTATGGGTTTATTTTTAATGACACATTAAAATGCAATTAGCATCTGTATCCAGAACAAACTGTGTGCATCCAATGAAGGTCTTTTAGAATAAATGACATGGATTCCTTTTCACTACATCTCCAACAGACTCTTTGGCACGCTGGCTTTGCAGTATTTTACCACTTACTTTAGATGAAACAGCACTGCATTTAATGGGAGTCTATTAAACCCACATATATTGACTTTCTTAACTGTACGGCAGAGGAGAAAAGTTCCTTTGTGGTATCTTCAGGCCGAGATCACTGCGACCCATCAGAGGAGTCTGATTTAACTAGAGAACACTCCTCCATTTCTTTTCATTTCTGTCAGATTGCTTTGCTCAGTGAAACACCCACACTCAGCAACTGTAAACAGAAAAGGCAGCCGCATGAATGCAGACACACACATACACACACATATACTGTACACACAAGCTATGTACAGTAAGTGACAGATGGCAGGCGTTTAAATTAGCACCTATCAGATGTACTGAGACAATTCAGACTCATGAACACACACACACACACACACTGTATATACATTTTCATGCAGTTGAAGTTGTGAATTCTGTTCGCAAATGAAAACATTGATTTTTTTTTATTTTTTCAGAGGCGCATTACGATCCGGTCCGATGTGGATGCAGCAACTTATCCAGCCACTGACCTCAGGAACTGTCACTAGATTTAATGTGCCTGAAAACGCTCTCAGTCAATACTGCTGCTGACCTACACAGCAAACCAGAAGATAGCGGGCCCTTTAGAAAGTCAGCTTTAGACACGGCAAAAGGCAGAAATAGCACAGGGATCAGCAGCTTTCATTCTCGCATGCTGTGGTGCATGCTGATTGAGCTGCCAGTATTGTATTCTCATAAAAAATAGATCCACTTTACACAGGCCAGCACACCGACCATCTTTGATATTCTGCCTCCTCTCTGTTTTAAGAGCATTTTTTGGACAGCCTGCTGTGCCACTTTGATATTTAGGTTAGTTAGCCACGACTTAACACCATAGCGGCTTCTTTGATGTATATACTCTGAGGGGGAAATTTTTAGAAACACTTTATTTTTTGCATGAAAACTGACTGACCAGGTGAATCCAGATGAAAGATATTATCCCCTTAGTGAAGGAGGAGGAAGATTAAAGAAGGATGTTTACAGGTGCAACTTACAGATTGTCTTCTTTGGTCCAAACCAAAGTGGAAAGGTCATATTTTTCTGTGTAGTTCTTTTAGGTTCACACTGCATAATTACGGCTTGAACAAAAGTCACATGGATGCACAATTAGCTGTTTATTGGAGTTAAGAGAGGTTAGAGATTTTGGAGCACAGGGGGTTAAAGTGATGGAAATGAGGCTGGCAAGTCAGTCTATCTCCAGCCAGGTGGTTCCTCTGGCCAGTTGCACCACTCACTGATGTATGTTCAGGTCAGTGAAGGCAACAAACTCATCCAGACATCCAGACAGAGCTCGCTTAAATGAAAGAATTCTGAGAATAACCTTGTGACCTTGTAATTTCTGTTAAAAATTTTGCTTTTGGATGTGGTTGTCTGGTAGGTTGATGGCTTTGCCATAATGTTATTTCACATATTTTTTACAATGACGCAGCTATTAAGATTAGCTAACACCATAACTAAAGTTATATTTTCTGGCTTTACCATAGGTATAAAACAACATTACATCATGGGTTTTACTCTTAACATGACTTGATTGAGATACAGCTTAATGTTATTTAGCTGCAGGTTTGGTTAAGTGAGAAGATCCTTGTGCTGGCAGCAGATATCTTCTATTACTAATAACTTCATGATCAAGAGATTTGTAAACCTGCAAATATGGAGGAAACAATGGCTCTGTCAATAAAGTTATTCATGCAGATCCCCAAAGATGGCTGCCAGCAGCCAAAAACTCTACTCAATTCCATTTTTATGGGTGAAACAAATCTAATTCTGGTCACTGTAACTTTATCTAAGCACATGACTTCTCTGTGCCCTGTGCCGTCATCTATCATTTGCAGTAACCTTTGAAGAGACAGAATTTGAGCATCAGTTGAATTTGCCCTGGCCTTGATTTTGAATAAGCTGCAATAAACATGCTGTATCAGGTAGGTGGTCTGAATATTTTATACACAGATGTATCTGAACACTCACTTTTTTTATCAAGTTCAAAAAAGTTTTAATGTTTTTTTTAGTTCATCTGCTTTCTTATCGGCGAGTAAAAACATGTTCAGCTCAACAGAGAAGAATGGAGCAGGATGAGGCCAGCAGGAATCCTGGGAAAGGGGTCAAGGTTCATATTGCATGAATAGTATGTTCCATGTTTTTGCTCTTTCACTGCCTGTACGCAGTTTGAGGGGCGACATCAGGACATACAGTGACAGGTAAAGTCATTTGATGGATGCAGTGACTATCCTTTGAATGAGACATTCTGTGCAATGTTCTCTTTTCTTTCTACACGAGGCCAAGCTTATACTGTGCGTCGATACCGGTCCCACCTGAAGCCTTAAGATGTAAGCCTCCTGGAGGGATCAGTTGGTTGCTTTTATCTGTGAAAAGTATCGCCAGCCTGATATCACAGAACTGAACACAATGTTGCAGCTCTACACGGTAAAAGATAAGTTTGGGAACTGACTTTATGTTTTTTTTCCCTCCTTTTATGAAACCATGCCCTCTAAAAGAAAGAATTCACATCTTAAAAACAGCAGCAACAACAGCAACAAAATCAAACTGGAAGCTGCTCACAAGTGGTTCAAAATTTCCTTTACTTGAGGACTTCTTGCCACATCTTCCATTACACAACAGTGATTAAATATGTATGGCTTAATTACATGAAAACGCTTCCCATTTTCTGCAATCTTTGATCATCCGTCACCATCTGTATTGAGGATAAACTTGCCAAATGTCTTCTTCATTTTGTTCTGCTGCCTGAACTCTCAGCAATTTGGAAAGCACATCAGGCCTCACAGGTATCAGGTGAACACACCGTTTCATACAATTAGACCCAAAACGTCCACCATTTGAGAAGGACTCTTACACAATCCCGTCATGGGTTGCAGCTAAAGTTACAAGTCAGCTTATGACTTCACTTGTAAAATAATCAATATTAAATCATCTGTGTTTTTGAAATATTAAAGCTACACTTGGCAACTCCACACACTGGCAGCTCCAAATGGAAGCAAAGAGCGACTGCTTGAAAACTTTGAAGCTCAACATCCAGAATTCATCATCTCGCAGGCCAGATGAGCCTCGCAATCTGATCACGCTGAGGGGAACGTCTGGTTCCCTTCCTTGATGGGAGGATGGGAAGAAGGCAGTCACAGTTTTGGAGGCTGATCCAAGGAGGCCATGAAAGCGAGACCCGATGAGGCCGAAACATAAACAACAATGGTGGCGATGGCTATGAAAACGAAGCCGTGTCTTTCAGAATTTGAGAGTGTAAATAAAGATAAACAAATATTAGTGTAATAACTTTTCGTTGGAGGAGAATATGTTGCGGCTCGTTTTCCGGCCAGATTTTGCTAGAAAAAAAAAGCCATGAAGAGAGAACCTAATTCACATTTATGTGTCTTTGTTAGTTGCCAGATTTGTAAAAGGCAGAAGGTGCATTTGTGTACATTATATCAGGAGAATCTGAATGGGAATACTGTGGCTGAGGTCAAGTCACATACAAATGGTAAATATTGTTCTCATGCTAAGTTGACAGAAGCATTATATATCTAAAGCTATGTAACATTGTCTATCAGTTATTTGAGCAACACATGTCATATGACTCTGATTGGCCGGATTAATGCAAGGCGGCAACGACCCCGAGTGAAACTGCTCCCAGCGAGTGTGAAGCCAGGCGTTTCCTGCCTGAGATGAGCTGTCCTGCACAGTTTTGACCGGCTCTTTGCTTGGTCCATTGGATGATGGTTAGAAATGTTGTGCGACTTGCTCCACAGACCCAATGAGCCATGGAAGCCTCATGGGATCCAGGCGATGAAGTCCGCGGAGCAAGGCGCCGGAGTCGCTTACCACTGACTGCACAACGCCGAGAATGATGGGAAACACCTTAAGCTGACGGCTCATCGGCTCATCAATGTTGTGGTGCATCAACAATGAAATGGAAGAAATTCGAGTTTTTACATATTTTCAAAGATCTTATTCACTGAGCTGTACAGCAGCAACCCAGTGATTTTAGTAGTACGTTATGGGGGTTAAACCATGTAACAACACATTATGTAATAACAACACATTTTGTCATAACCTTCCAAAATGTAATAAATGTTCCCTTGATTGTGTCATAACACCCACATTTTGAGATAACGTGCCACATTTTGTAATAAGCCCCTTGAATGCAAAATGTAATGCATTTTCCCACATTTTGTAATAATCTATTACATACTGCGATGAATTATTACATTTTCTTCCAAAAAAATTTAAATAAGTGCAAACCCCACATTATGTAATAACCACTACATTATGTAATAACTTATTACAAAATATGGAACAATTTATTACATTTTGCGTTCAAAAACCTTTTTGTGAGGTTTGAAAAGTTTTTACAAAATGTGTGTCACTACATAATAGAGGGAACATTTATTCCATTTTGGAAAGTTGTTACAAAATGTGTTACATGATGTGTTGTTACACACAATTTTATTTTTTTGTAAATTCCAGACATATATTCCATTCTCCATTTACGTTACCTCTATGCAGTGAATTTTATTTTCATTTGGGTAAACAGGGTGAATCCACAGTGTCTCATTTAGTGGGCATGAGACAATTTTCTCAATTGCAGAAATGTTATATTAATTTCATGTGGCAATAGTTTTTCCAAAACTGAGCTTTTTGGAATTAAATCTTCCAGTTACAAATCCCATCAAATAGAATTCACTGAGCAGTCCAGCAGCTACAACAGATTGTGCAGTCCTTTGCTTTCTGTGGTTTTATGGGAGACCACCTGCGTGCCAAAACTCAGATCATGCGTCGTAGTTTCTTTATGAGCGAAAATTACAGTGGTTATGTTAGACAAGTCGAAAGCAACAGGGAGAAGAGGCGCGGGTGAATGGCTGGGAGATCAAGAGGAGCCTCCACATGGCTGAGTTAGTGTATGGTGACAGCTCAAGTGAGTGGACTGACCTGCTACAAGACAGCAGCGTCAGCGGAAATGACATGAATACAATTGATCTTGGCTGTGCTGTTGGAGTGACCTCGTATATAAAGTCTGACAAAGGGTCAACAGCTTCTTCCATTGAGAGGCATTTTCTGCTTCCCGGCTCCACAAGTAAAAAAGAGTAAATGGCACTTTAAATCGGAAACGACACTCCTATAACCACATGCAGTTCCCCTAAGAAAGAAGGCTTTCTTGCAGCCCCAGATTCCCCCTGTGTTCCCATAAACCAATTAACACAGGTGTAACATATGGGTTCTGCAGACTAAAGTAATCACTTATGCAAATGCAGGAAATAAAATTTGCAGGATTAATTGCAGCCCAAGCAGACGCTATGCGAGATGTCACAGTTTCATCATATGCACAAGGATCTCAAAATGTTTTATTATGTATTTCTGTTTTCCATTTTGCATGCTGATTGCCCCTTTAATTCAAAGCTATCAGGTAGAGTGAGATTTCTTAGTAAAAAGTGAAAGAAATTCTGGGTGATATTTGAAATATCTTCAGTTGATTATGGCGTTGTTTGCCTCCCACTGTACAGTTGTCACCAGTCATCAATTGCAAAGCCTTATGGGAAATAATATTTGGAGGACTCTTTTGTCAGTGACTTCTTCTATCAATCATACAAATTACCTCTCACCTTGCAATATTTATGATAATGCAACCAATGACACAGTGTTAATTGCATCCATTTCTCACCCCTTCTGATGCTTTGACACACGTATCAGCAAACCAATTCCTCCCACTGCTGTTGAGTCAGTCATGTTCTGGTCTTGTGTTTGATTAATGTTACATTTATGCTGACATTATTTCTGTTGTTTATCCCTCATCCCCCATTCCGGTTCAGCTGTTAATACAAGATTTAGACCCTACATCTTTCTCATTTTTTTAATATCAAAGTAAATTATAATAAGTTTATGCACACCTGGGGATCAGATGACAGGTGCGTAGGAGAAAACTCTAATCCAGAAAAGAAGAAAAAACTCCCACACATTGTCCTCTACACTTGCAAAGAATACATTATTTAAAAAAACATGTCCACAGGAACTTCGTCAGGTTATTTCAGGTTTTAAAGAGATCTTCCAATCAGGTTGGTACAAACCCCAGTTACATCATGTAACATTCAAGTCTTAAGTCAATTACATAATACAGTGTAATAAGTTGAATATCAAGTTAAATTGAAACAGCAAAGCCACGTTTGCTCACTTGACGATACCGCTGCACTTTTACAGTGAGGCATATTTCCCTTTCCCGCAACTTCTGAAAGCCACGTAATCGGATTTATGAGGTTTTCACAGGCATTAAATCCTTTCTTCTGAGAGAATACATTACAATATATTGGACAGAATTCACAGTTCTACGAAGACATCTGTGAACATCTTGCAGGAGATGCTGAGTGAACAAGAATGCTGATTTTGCGACAGTCAAAGTGGAGTGAGACCTGCTGGAGGAGATCCACTAATCCAGTTATTTCATGCCTTCAAATCACTCCACATGGATATTCAATGTTATAAAACTGAAAGCAATTATTGAATGTATGGCAACAATGTTTAAAAAAAAACTCTTTGTTGGTATAGGAAAGTAAAATGCAAAACTTTCTCTTCCCAAGTCAACTTACAAAACATCAGCAGAGCAGCAATCTAATCTTCAGGCAATCATTTTATCATGCATTTAGTTGACCTTTCCCATAAATCACAGCTGAATGGTCCGATCGAACTCTGCCGGATTTGGAAAACTTTGCAGCAATACACAAGTCAGAGTGTCCCTTTCATTGTATTAGGAAGCATTTGTGTTCTAGCTTTGTGGTCTGTCTCCTATATACTCAATTTCCCTGCAGATGTGCACTGCAGCTGACAGCTGCATTCAGCGCTAAAATGGCATGAGCAATCGCAAGAAAAAATTCCTTGGTAACAATTATAGTTGAACAGAGATCCAGAGGTTAATTTGGTAATCAGCGAATCCGCAGTAATGATAGCTGCAATAAATTATAACAACGGGAGGCATTGAATCATTGAATGATGAAGAAGAATGGTTTCCTGACTGGTCTTTTATATAAACGTGAATACCTTTGAATAGTTTTGGTCCAAATATGAAATGTTCACTTTTAAAATATGAAATAGTTCAATAACTTCCAGCCAAAAATCTCAACCTAAATATCAATACTATGATGATATTGTAGAGATGACCATTGGTGCTTTCATGAGATATTTACACACATAAGATTTTTAATAAGAAATCAGTAATGTAGATATGACCAAGTAGGTAGAGGAAAATAATGCAACAACTTCAACAGTCTAATACATTTCAGAAGAAAATTGCAACACTTATATCATCACATAATATTATCCAAAATCTCAGACATCTAGTTTAATATCAACATATTGATATAACATAGATATCCAGGCCTACTAGTTTAATTATATGCTGTGAAGGAACTCCCCAAAACTATGGGATACTGTGGGACAAACCAAAGCACAACACCTCAAACACACTCTGTTTGCTGTACCACACTGTGCCAGCAGGACAGAAGAAATATGTGATTTTACACTCACCCACCAGGCCTGATCAAAATAGCATCAGGGCGTGACAAGCGTTTATCTGCCCTTAAGACTGACAAAGACCCTTTGTACTGTGTACCATATACTTCATGTGCAAAACATACTTCTGAAGCTAGTTTAGATTCAATATACCACACCAAGGTCATTAGGGGACATGTAGCCTATACATCAAAGCGTGTGGCTGTAAGCACTTATTCAAAGGAAAACAATGCACTCAAGGGCAGTGCAGTTTATACAGCACAAGTTCCCTCAGCCTTTATCTGACTATATTACTTCACCTCCGAGCAACAACATCGCACACAGCTGCACATAACATCTTCCATAACTTTTTTCACTGATGATGTGTCAGTATGAAACAAATAGCAGAGAAATGGTGTTAACTATGAAAATCATGACAAAAATATTCCTCAAATGTAATGAAATGCAAATATCAGTCACTGAATCAAGTTTGTTTGCTCTAGTGTCTTGGCCAAATTGTATTTTATCACACTGAGTAACAATGTTCCTAGTATAAAATGTGAACCTGTAATTGCCCTGTGATTGTCTTCAAAAATTGGTGAATGATTTTACTTTTACTAGTATGTTCAAAAAGGACTCATCATCTACATTTACCTCACATAGTCATCAAACTAGCTGACCTTGTTTTTGCAGTTTGCTGCATCACATATCTGCATTAATATCTGCAATGTGACTATTAAAGGTAGAGTTTAGAGTGTCGTGCAATACAAGCAATGAAGGCCTATAAATAGAAGGACTGAATTATGAACACATTAAAATGACACTGAGCAGACTAATACAATCAGAGCTTGATTCGACTTAACAGTAACTTGTCTAAATCAAAATTAAATGACGAAAATGTGACGAGAACTATTAATCACACACCACACACACACACACACACACACACACACACACACAAAATCTCCTTTTTAACAAGGTATTTGGTCTCACATTCAGTTTTACAATCTTATTTTTCCAGTGCGAGTGGGACGAGATAATCCCACTTGCTTCCAATACAGTTTCGATTTTTTCAGGAATTTTTCAGGGAACAAGTATGAACATGCTGAAACAAGGCAGAACAATGCAGATCAGCCCACTAGGATCAGGAAAATGACACTTAATTCAAGAAAATTATGGAAACAAGTTGATTATCATGCCTTTCCCCCGTTTGAATATTTTAACACTGAATATGACTAAATGACTTGTTAAAATGGATTTTTTTTTTTGCAGTGTGCCAAAAAAACGAATACTAGGTTAAATCCAATTAACACTGCAAATTGCATGATAAAAGTGAATACCCCTGCCTCGACATACGATCCAAATTCAGAATTGAAGAACAGTGTGACCCTTTCTCTTTTCCCTTTTTTCCCCCCTTTCTTTTCCATTAGACCCATGGGGCGAACACCATGGCAGGATCAATACAGGCCCCATTAGGGACCCCCATTGCGGCTGGTTTCTGAGCATCGACTCACCCCACCCCGGTCAGCGCGGAGACCCTACAGGCCCTGTCTGCCGCGCTCATCCATCAGCCCCTCTTCGCGGAGGTGCATCACAAGCTACGGTAGCCACTCGTGTATTCCAGTGGGGCCGGGTTATTATGAGCGGTGATTACTGGATACTGCGCGAGCGTATTTATCAGCTGTGTTCATCAAAATCAAGCTTTTCTGCGAGAGGCCGGCCAAGCAGCTGTTGGCCGGTGCAGCCGTGGCCATTATACATTCACTCCACAGTGGCAGTGAATTGGGGCTGATTTCATAGGCTTTAGAATGTTATCTGCAAATGTGTTGTGGGTGCTCATGCAAAATAAAGCAAGGAAGGGACAGATGTTAACAATTGCTGTTCCTTTTATGAAAGTCGGAGAGAATCTGCACAGTCTAATCACTCCTAAAGGGATAGCACATCACGCACGTTATATATCAGTTTGTAAGTAATCTCAAGGCAGCACTTCCAGTACAGTGATTGCATAAATACTGATCTATTGTTTTGTTTGCCCGGCTCCACTCGCCTGAGCCTTTTGGGATCTTCCATCTATTCATTCTCCATGAATAATGTGGCACATCTCATGTCAGATGGAAAGATAATGGTGTCACAACGCTGGCCCACATCTCTCGCTCAGCACAATTTACAATAGGCCATTCTGTGATTTCCCCGGCACTTCATGCCTCGCATTGCTGCCCAATGAGAGGCTGATTTGCAGAGAAGATGCATGTTCTGACCTTACACAGGCACACACCCACACAAATCACTCTTGTTGACCTCTGGCTGCATGGGACGGTACTGATCAATCCTGATTGCACTGGTTTCTGTGCTTTCTCCCCCTCCACTGACAGAATGCTGGATACAGCATTGCCTTGAGGGAGAAACATCGGCCCATCCTTTGCTGCTTTGCTTATCTTACCGGAACCCTCTGACAATGAATGTATGCACAAAATGTCAATGAACTTTGTGCTTCGTGTAACAGCTTTTCAAATTGTTATGCGGCTGCAGTTGTGGTAATACAGCTCTGAACATCAACAATTTAAAGAACACAGTAGCATATATACATATGCCACATAAAAATACAACATCTGAAATGAACCTGGCAGTCTTTTTGAATCCTCCTTACAATTTATAGTTTCCTCTTGGCCATCATTACAGTATTTTTAGATTAAAGACCAAACGTGGGAGAAGCTTAGGCTTGTAAAAATTGGTGTCATCTTTTAAATGACTTCGTAAATTCAAGTGCCTACAAGTAAGACTTTTACTGCCCCATAGTGCAAAATAACCACAATATATCTGCAGGGGTTTGATTGGGTTGTCAATCAGTACTCGATAATTATGTTATCACTTAGTGGCAGCACATTACAAAACATTAAAGCTACAGAAACTACAAAATCTAGTTCTTAAGCACAAATAACAAAACTTATGTATTATTATATTTCATAATGGTATATATCTATTCAGTAGACATTTCTGTTGGATCTCTACTAGAATTAGCTAACTTATTCCTCTGGATTGTGAAAATATGACTTCATCATTTTGTTTTTTGTCCATTACAGGCCACCATATGCTGTGCCAGAGACCAGTCAGTGTTATATTGCATTTCATACTGGCTGCCAAAAGAGGTTGATAAAAATAAAGTATATTACTTAATGCTCCTTTAAAAGACATTGTAAAATGTAAGTTGTAAATGACTTAATGCTCCTTTAAAAGATGTTGCAATATCTTACCAAACCATCAAGTTTCTATTTAGTTTTTTCACCTGTTTCATTCCTTTGCCATTTTGTTATTTTTGATTTCAGTGGTCTTACATGCCTTCCTGAGCATTTATGTCCCACATTTTTTCCTGTGAAGAACATCATGACAACTTTAAAAATCTTTCCATCATTATTATTGTTGTTACACATCTATAAATAAATTTTACAGTACTTTTGGATGGTGCGTTGGTTTATATGGTTCACTTTTTTGGAGCAGATGCTCTGGCAACAGAGCCCGAGCACACTGTCTGGACTGCCTGAGCAACCACCTAGCTAATGGCAGGAGCGCCATAACTCATTTTGCTCCAGTGTGTCTTTGAAGAAGCCATCATATCTGCCAAATCCATCAGCCTTTCCCACAGAGGCATTTGCCAGCCTGTGAAACTGATCATCTACCTTGGGGATTGCAGACCATAGAGAGGGGGAGCCATATTTTACTGCCTCCTTAAATACTTAATGCAGGAAGGTGCCACGGGCCCGGTCATAAAAAGGACTCCATGAATCCATGGCAGCCGAGCCGCTCTCAATCAAACAGCCTTAGGTGGACAACGCTGCAAAAGCATTCTGTGATGCTTTTAGTGAAGATGTTTGATGTATCTGACCTTAGCCTCAACAATACATTTCATCAAGATTAAATTTTGAGCTAGATAGAAAAAGGAACATTTAGTATTCTTCAGGTTAAAGCTTGTCAAATTTGCATCAGAAACACAAGTGTCCATTATCGTTTAGCCTGCCAGGAACAAATTGCTGTAATCAGCTTTCCATGAAGCTGTGGTTTAGTTACCTATACTTTTCATTATCCTGACATGAACAATGATACCCCCATTTAGCCACATTTGAATGCCGCAGAGAAAAAAAATAGTTCCCATTATTGTAAATGAGAGCATCAACATGGTAGACATTGTCCGCAGAACCTTCCTCACTTATAGCCAATTATATTAAAGGATTCCAGAAAGGAAAGAAAGAATTGTTACATTGTAACCTCGAATTAACCTTGAATTATTGTAACTTTTGTGTTTGATGGTATCTTAGCTTGATCAGTTAAGGCGATCACAGAAGTTCTCTTTGAAATTAGTGTTTGATGATGCAAAGCCATTGCTCATTATTCACTCATTTTTCTTGAAGAGAAAAGGGGGCTGGTTTTCAAATGCCCTTGTAACTGTCACTGGCACTTTTTAATTACCTTTGCCATATTCATTTATCCTTACTTGTCAATCAAGAGCAGCTTCACAGGATGCAGGTACTTTGTCCTGAAAATACTATGTTTGCTCTCCTAATGATGAAACCAGGGAGAAAATTAAACTCAGAGACAATGTTTGGTTTTCAGATTTTTTTTTTTGAAATCTGACACATCCAGCACCATTATCTATATATCTGTTTTTCATTCAGGATTAAGTGCAACATTAAAGGAAAAATCAAAAATGTTCAGAAAACACTTGCCTGTGTATTGTACACAGTGCATTTTAGTTATTCCCATGGCATCTGGGCTGTTAAAGTAATAAGAATAAATAAAGCGAGTCTCTCAGCTATGATGATAGCAGAGTGAGCTCTTTGTACTTTGACCCTGTGTATAATTCCCATAGAGTAACACATCTACTCCAAAATGGCTTCTATAGGAGAGGGCAGAGATTATTGTGATAAGGAGGCCCTTTGAGAAAAATTACTTTGAAACGTGAAAAATATTTATAATTTGGGTTGATTAACAATTACACCTTGCAATTAGAAATGACTGATAATCCCGAACTGACTAAAACTTGTTGTCCACAACATAATTAGAAAGGATTGATGCTCCCATACTGAGTCAATGGCTAAACTTTTGATGAAGCACTTACAACTTTTTTTTTTTTTTTTTTTTTGGATATAGGCCCCTTCTCCCCTGAAATAACCCCTATTTTTCTTCAAGACAAGACCAACAGATTAAGTGTGAACAGTCTACTTTGTTGCATCTGTAAATACCACGTTATATTTCCCCAGAGAATACACCTGAACTCTGAAAAGCAAAGCCTTTGTTATCTAAATGGGTCATGATCTGTTTTCCCTGTGGAGTCCAACAGGTAAACCATTATTCAGGCCACGTTCGTCCTAATCAATTTCGCAGTTTAAAACCATTCATCTCCATATCCACGTTTGACTTCTATATTAGATGCAAAATGTCAGATAATAATGCAGAACCACTGCTCTGCATTATTGCAGATTCACCAAATACAAATGATTTCTTTCCCGTTATCTTCCCCTGGCAGTCTGCCAGTTTTCTCCTTGTTTGGCGTGGCAGTATATCAGTAAATCAGAGAGATGTAGATAAAGCCCATGTTGTATTCTGATATATAAAGATTACTTTCAAAATGTAATCCGTCACAGATCAGTAATTACCTGCTAAAGCTGTGATCAGTAATATCTAGGAGATAATGAGGTAAATGTTGGACTTTCAGATCCACAGTACAATCGTTTGGCTTTGCAACATTTGCATTTTGCTTTTCAGGGTAATTTTATGGTCATTTTTTGCCCTTGTTGGAACTGGTGTCACACTCTTCCAACCCGACTGAGTTTTCCTCGACATTCCACCCTGGCAGTCTCTCATTACAGCGACACTGAACATAAGTCAGAGTCCACTCCAAGACATGGTGATTTATTGGCAATTTATCATATTATATAGGTTAAAGTTATACTGAGATTAGGGCTGCCTACCTGTAATGTAGAGCATGAGCTGTGTCATTGCATCTATGTGGGTCACAAATTAGCAGGTGACCCATTTACACCTCTGCTGATCGGAACTGAGGTCAATAATTTTACCCACAACTTTTGCAGGGCTCAGTATCCAGGAGTGAAATGCCAGTTAACCTGTTTACACATTCAAGTCCTGGATGCTAGTTGGGTAGCTTTTTTTTTTCCTTATAGATTTTATGTTAGTGTAAAGGGAATAATACAAACTTTAGTGGTGTTTCAACTGACATGAGAGTGAACAGACATTAGCCAAAATAATTTCATGTTTGGGTGAATTATTCCTTTATAAACGGTAAAGCTGCATAAGGTCACGTGGCATGTTAGCAGCTCCAAATGGTGCCTAACTTAAAAATTTCAACCTCAATACCCAGAAATCCTGTGAGGTTTAGAAGAAGCGCCCCCCCCCAAAGTACACTGTGGTGTGTGTGCATGAGACATGATTGGCACTGACGTAGAGACTCGAGGTGACTGGTTGTTTAATTTGCACTGAATTTTAACAAATGAGATTAGGAGCAGCCAAGAAGACCATACATTTAATTTGGCTCAGGTCCTCTGAGTATAATGGTGATTTGTCAAAATGGTGAAGAAAAAAAGTTACTTAGCAAATCTTTAAGTGTCACCTAAATGCTGCAAAGATATAGAAATGAATACCAAGGATGATGTGGGTATACTGTGATAACATCATTCACTGAAAGACAGCAGTAATTAGGCAAAAAGCTAAATTGACAGGATCAAGGGAAGGCGATGGCTATGAGCCCACGCTTTAACTCTTTAAAATCCAGCCTAAAACATTTGTTAAAATAATAAGTTTACTTTAGATTTCTGGGCCCGTTTCTAAAATTCCAATAGGTCATTCAGACAACTTTGCATCATGACAACATATTCCCAGTGCAGCTACAATGGAGTATGGCAGCAGAAAATGTCAGATTTTGGTGTCAATCCATCAGAAACAAAGTGCAAGGAATTCTTCCCCATTCACCATTTTGCATGAACATTCACCAATCATCCAGCAAAAAATCCCAAACAGAAGAGCCAGAGATACCAATTTCTCCACCAATAGTAGCCTCCATAGACCAGAATGCAATGCAGCCAATGCAATACAATGCAACTTCTGGGCACAATTCGATGGAGTAGGCCTGTGATGTTTAAATGGGCGAGTTAGTGAATGTAAGAAAGGGATGTATTTTCTTGTCACTAACAATGCATTATCTGTATATAACATCAGATTATTGGATTTATATAAATTAATAGAATTATGCCCACAGTATGAATAGCTAACATTAGCTTCATATATGAAGTCTACTGTGGGAAGCCGCTCACTTCTTGAGGACATTGCCTCTCATTTGGACCTGAGTTGGACCTGAGTTCTAACGCATATCCTCTTTGGCGCATAGACACACCCAAGTTTCCACAAACTAGTTCGCTAGCTAGCCATATTTACATCTCCATACACTGAACATAACAAATTCATACCTTGGGATTTATGGAAAGTCTCTGAGAAATAATTTTACTGACTGAGGCAGAGGTACGTAAGACAAGTCGAGGGAAAGCGGGTTCACCAAAAAAGTAAATTTCAGCAGTTAAATGCAAAATAAAGTCATGGCAGATTGGCAGATTGATGGTGTCTAACAGTGTAAGACAATCAGAGGGGGGATTTTTCCATTAACTACTGGCTGTTTTGAACATGAACCCTGAGACAAAGCACCAGAACATTATTTCCTCCTGCACGTCATGTATCCCAGCACCACACTTGTGTATGTGAAATACCCAAACATTCAAGCAGGATCCGACTGTAGTTAATAAGAACTGAGGAGTAGCCATAAACAAACACATGGAATGAAGCCAAATTTGTCTGAAAGCCAAAACCATGTTTCACAGCGACATTGGAGCTGCCTTGGAGACAAGATGGTGAGATGCCACTGGACTTAGAAAAATAAATATTGGAACTGCTGAGAGATGTGATCAGTAAAAATCCATTATAGCTGCTTTACTGAATTTGAACTGCAGGAGGATTAAATTACCAAACAGGGATGTTTGGAGAACTGGCTGGAGGGTTCTGGCTGTTTTGTCATGTATGTATGCATGTACAAGTATGCTGCCATGTATACATGTTCATGCATGCACATTCACATTCACATGCACACATACACACACACACACATACATCATGGTTATCCAGGATAACATAACAAAAACATGCTCAATCATGGTTACACAGGCGAAGATAAATCATGAAAACACTCCACTGGACACACAGTTTCTATAGAGATTGTATTATATTTCCAAAAATATATGTACAGTCTATTACAAAGGTTACAAAGCAAAAAGAATTGTCTATGTAACAAGAAATTGTCTAATTAAATGATTTTACAGTTCTGCTGTTGGGGAAAATACTTTTGACCAGTGAATATTCTCAATACTTTCATCACAGAAAAATAAATAATAAATCGACAATTTGTATTACTGTACAATAAACTAAAACGGCAAAATAAAACAAAGTATAGATGGAAATCCTATCAGCTGTCTTTGGTCCTAAATGAAAAAATTATGTACAACTGAAATCTTGTGGGTGACAATAATTCATCTGCAAGATAGAAAAATATAGTGCATTTTCAATGTATTCAGAGCTCACTACTGAGTAATATGTGTAAAAAACAATATAAATAAAATGTACAAGTTTTACAATTAGAACATATACAAAGTTTCCCTCGGATCTCGGATCTTTCTGACACAATCAACAGTGCTGAACTCTTTGGAATTATCCACCACCTTCGTAAAGCAGTGTCCACAATTTCCAACTGTTGAACCACAAGGTTTGAAAAATAACTTCATATTCTGTCATTTTTAGCGTCTTCCTGGATCCAATCAGCATCCTGTCTACAGCCTGCAGATCAGCCTGTTTTATTTTTTAATATTTTTGCTGTAACAGAGCCACAACAAAACCCGACTATTTTTTTTTCCAGAGTTGAGCAACCTGAACGTCAACGTGGGTATGAAACAAGCAAAAACAGACAGTAAGGTGACATTACTGGTGAAGGTTACCGATGGTTTGTATGGTCAATCGATTGTATCCTGGCCTTAATCTCAATTTGGCTCAAATTGCTGTTTCCCCAGCGCAGGAAAAGGGACGGAGAGGCAGCCTGCACTGGGGTGTGAGGGCCTCTGGGGGCCCGGCGATTTAAAATCAGAGCAGGGGCGAAGAGACAGGACCGACTGCTGCTGCCTGTGAACCGGGGAGTTTTGTGCTGACTGAATGACTTTACGCCGGTATTCAATTCAAAGGTCTGGCCGAGGCCCAATTGCTGAGCTCTGCTGTATGGATAAAGGGTGGGTGTGTGACACAGGGCTCAGAGCCGGTCAGAGCTGATTCCCGGTGTCCCGCACAAAGGAGAGTCCCTTTGGATGAGCCACAATTAAAATGGATCTGAGAGGGAAAGCGGGGAGCGTGAATAAAGTCGCTAATAGTTTCACAAACACTTGCAGTCAGCGAGCTCAAGGTTGATTTCTAAAGATGGGAGGAAAAGAAAAAATAAGTTGAGGGAAATGAATTTAGTTTTGAAAATAGATATTTATCTATAGGTCACAGCAGCAGTCAGCTTTTACAATGAAGGAAGTTTTCTTTTGCGACCACCCTCCTCTTTACATGACAGGTAAATTACTGCCCTTCCTTACTCTTGATGGGAAAGAAATGAGAGAAGCATTTCAGAGCACAATGCATCGAAAACATATTCACCATAACATTCATTCTTTTATATATATGAGGTTGAGACAGATGGCACCAAATAGGTTGATTGGCTTTTTGCACATCTTCTGCAGAGCCCCGCCCTAAAACTCTGTTCTCCGTGCAAAGATGTATGTAAGAAAAGAGGAGAAATCTGAAGAGCTGCTTTAACGCTGCAAGTAGCATCACATCTGAGCAGGGACATAAACAAGGGAGCTGCAGCCGCGCCTCTAGAGCCGGGCCGGTCGGATTTTTACAGCATGATCTGTGTCACAGAAACGTCTGACTTGAGCTAAATCATTTGGTCCTGCATTTTCATACCGAAACACAGATGGGACTCTTTGGTGCGTCGGAGACGATGACGTCAGCGCGGCTAATTGGCACCTTTCTAGCATTTTGAATAGCGCCTGCCTCTCTCATCTCTGCAGCCGCACAACGCTGAATTCAACATTTCCACGCCCCGTTACGTCTTCATCAAGTGTTTAGCATATCATAGTACACTTTGTGGCAAAAATACGACATGATTATTTCATTTGATGACATGGCGCGCCAGTTTACTGAACACTCTCCAAGCAATTTTTAGGTCAAAGTTATATTCCTTTTCCCCCCAGCGGTGACTGAATTTTTCCAAAGGGTTTGTCACAGCACAACAGACACGTGTAATACACCTAGCACCTTAAAGTCTCAGGTGAGGACCATTTCTACCTGGTAATTATTGCTCTGTTTGGTCGATCTCCTCTTCGCTGACTGTGTCGATCGTGGCATTCAAACTGTGTTCATGCACTTGATTTCATCGTTTCAAGTTCCAGATAAAAGACATCACAATAAAAAGAAAAAAAAAAATACAGGGAGCTCATCCAGTCACCCCTTTAAATAAGACCACCATCTAAATGAACCGCATAAAGCATTGCCATTGAAGTGCCTAAAATAGTGGCAATACATACTCTAACACATTTTAAGGCAGTATTACTTCTAGAACTTACACTTTTCATAGTCATCCTTAATTGCATTTGCAGCTAGACAATGCACTATGACAAAACACTGTGTGCAACATGGTATTTTAGGCAAAATGATGGCAAAACAATTTGCGGTGGCTTAAGTTTCAATACAATCTTTCAATAGTGCTGAAAATGTTCTATTGAATCAACTGTTCTGATTGAGGATTTGACAGTGAAGTCAAATGTTTCCTGTGGTGAAGACTAAGACAAAGAATATTGCTACTCTGATACAAAAGTTCGTGATCGCTCTAAAAACAATTCGCCTCGTGGGTGTCTCCATAGTGCCGCACTCTTCCTTAAAAAGTCCTTAAAAAAAAGAAAAAGAAAAAAACAAAAGAATAAACAAAAACTGGAAAGGTTGTCGTAAAATGTTAGCATCCATGTTCAGGAAAAGTCGACAGCAAAAACCACTCCAGTAGGTCTAAAAACAATCATGTGAGTAATATTTCGGAAGCCGAGGAGAGGATACCATTTTCACTTCAACAACACATGGAGGAAAACACAACTCACTGCAAACAGTTAAAACAGCCCAGCATGTCCCAACACAACACTGGTTAAAGTACCTTTTTTAATCTGCACCCAAAAGTCCCACCTCCCTCTGCTTTTGGATAGTGTTTACCCTGTTGTCAAGTCCAAATAGAAGAAAAGATAGTGAAGAAAAAAGGACTGTATGCACCACAACATGTGACTGTGGCAGACACAAACAAAAGTAACAAATTGAAAAAAATAAGAGAGAAAAAAATACTAGAAAACCACCGCAAGGAGACATTTCGATTGATTTTTTTTTTTTTTCTTTTTTTTTTTTTTTTTTTTTTAAAGGAAATCCATAGTCATGGTGTGCACTTAAATCATTCATTAAGTTAAAGAAACATGGTAATAAATGTCCAAACTCCTTTCCGATAATCCATTTGATATGTGGTGGAGTTCCTAAGCGCTTCCACAAAGAAAAAAAAAAAAAAGTCTCGTCCAGGTAGTTTATTTTTTGCCCTTTTCCTCTTTTTTAAGCGCCCTTTGTAGCGGGACCACAATCCTTCACTGAGGAACAAAGGAATGATTTCACTCCAGACACAGCCGGAAGAGTCAGACATAACAGATGTCCGTACACTTTGACGATTATCCCGGTTACTGCCCAAGCGCTGCTCCAGATAGCTCCTTTAGCCCTGTGCAAGGCGGCCCGCGTGGTCCGTCACACCTGAACACCCGTGCCGTGGAGGTGCAGCATCTGGGCTCTCATAGTCTGTATGCTGCTCATGATCTTTTTCTGATGGCCCACCAGAGTGATCCCCAAGCTCATCACATCCCTGGAAGACAGGACAGCCGCACATCAACCGAGGCACTGGACCAGAGTGTTATGCAAAACAAGGGGGAGATTTATAGCCTCAGGTGTTTCATTCATGTGAGTAAGAGACGTGCTAAAAGAAATCTAAAGCACACGGGCTCGCTTATGAATCACAGCGATGAATTCAAATGAGTTTGGTCACTTTCAAAGGACAGTACAGAAAACAAAAGTTGAAGAAGCTCAGAAAGGATTATTTTTTTGGGTGCAGTCACAACGAGCATATTTGGAGTGCTTTATCTGAACTCTTGAGCATTTACTCCTTTACTTTAGTTTGTTTAGGCAGGTGAGCACAAAGCAATTCAAACTCAGATGACTAGTGAATAATGATTTATTCTTACTTATGCTATTATTTATGCCTATTTTACATATTATCTATCTTTATTTCTTATTCCATTTTCTTTTTCTTAGTGACCTTATTTAGGCTTTTTGTGACTGTTTAAATTGTGACTTTGCTCAGGTGATCAATAGTCTATCTGTCGATCAATCTGTTTATTTGTCTATCTATCTATCTGTATATGATGATTTAAAGAATGGACTGTTGATTTCTTTTGGTTGGATAATCAAGAAAAACTTTAGAAAGGCTGCCTTTTTTGTAGCAGATTTCATTTGTCAAGCTTGGGAGAGCAGACAAAATATACATTAGGGTTTTTTTGCAATAATCCATTATTTTGTGATGACGTTTCATTTCAGATTGGGTGCGTCTGTGAACCATCAATCAGTCAAATAACCACAACAAGACACCTGAGAACCTGAGTCTCAGTCATCATCGAGGAGACTACAGGGCTGGACATTAGCAGTGAGAATGTAATCTGAACCGACAAGGAAATGACCCTAAAACACCTTATGAGGAGACGTGCTGATACTTGTTCACCACCAGTTCCTCCCATACCAATGAACTGAGGGTAAACTGTAGCCTGGACTGATGCTCATATTCAGCTATTTCTTCATGTGTTCTAAACTGACCACAGAAGATAACTCCATCATGCTTCATTAAAGTTATACAGACTGGACTGGATTTATTTTTTGAATCCTCTGATGCCAAAAATCTCTAACAAGGTAGGATGGATGGTTACAGTAAACTTCTGAGTTCATGTGATTTTTGTTTACAAGCCCTGGTTCATTTGTGATCAGGCAAACATACATGAAACAAATACAAAGACTCTTCCACTTTGGTTTGGATGAAAGAAAGCAAAAAAAAAAAAAATGTAAGCAATGTTGCAGGTATTACCGCTCTCCACTGATGCTTAACCCCTTGAGAACTTGGTATCAACTTACTCGATTGACATTCTGGCCACAGATTCGAGGGAGCTGTAGCCAGCTGCTGTGAAGTTGTCTCTGTATCGCTCCATCTTGATGGCTTCCAGCCACTCTCCCACTGAGCGGAAAGCGGTGAAGTCTGGTGTGCTCTGATCTAACAGTGGACTAATTGGTCTGCGGGATGAGCACAGAAGATGTTTATGTCTTACGTGAAAAGGAAACGTTCCACAGAAAACACAATCAAGCTGGAGACAAGACAAAAAAGACAACCAAAGGCATCCAGTGGTGCAGCAAATTGCGAGACGGGAACAAACTAGCTGATTTGAGACTTCAATCAATACCAAATTCACAAACAGATGCAGCGTGTCAGCTCTCTGTCTCTAAAAATATTTCTTTGCTGATATCTGTTGAATCAGAATCCATTTCCTTCAGCCGTCCATACAGTCTCTATAAGATGAAGCGCTTTTTAACGCAGGTTTAGGCTTCTATCTCAGTCTCACCTAAGGAAAAGTATGTTCTGACTGCAAATAGATTTCATTTGACAAACGTCAGAGCGGCGTCTGGAGTTCCCACTGCACTTGAAAGTACCAGGAACTCATTATAGGGATTGATTTCAAAGCGCTGCTATTGACCATAAAGCCATGGAAGCTGCTTTGGGTTATTGATCCTCTGGGATTTATCTTTCATCTGTGAACTACAGTGAGTAAATCATCCACTGGACACTTTGGATCATCTGCTAATGTGGCAAAATATAAATTAAAAAAAGCTTTTATTGTATGAAAGCACACTTAAAACCGGAGACATCCTTTGATTCAGCTGAGGAGGTTTGCTTCCTTACCTTGTACACGTTCCCACTGGAGTTTTCAAGGTGTTGGGGTTGCGGATCATCTTGTCAAGGATGCCAACTATCTGATCAAATTTTGGACGTTCAGCCCTGTCTTTCTGCCAGCAGTCCAACATTAGCTGATGCAGGCCTGGTGGGCAATCCATCGGGGCAGGGAGACGGTAGCCCTCCTCTATCGCCTTTATGACCTGAGGAATCGGAAACAGATGGGGAGTCTTTAGCATCGGTTACTGCCAAATTAACACAAAGTGAATAATTCACTACTCTTCATGCACGTTTCATCCTTTAATCACGATGTTTGCAAACAACGCTGGAACATAATCATCCCATGGTTGCCTATTGCAGATGCCGTGCGTTGAGGAATAAAGGGGCCTAAACAGATTTGATGGTTGCGTGCCAGTTTTGTTACAGTGACTGAGAACAAAAGGGTACAAAGCAGCACGACTCGTAAGTAGCAGGGCCACAATGATGAGATTTGGGGAATAACTGCCAGTGTGGGTAGAGGTTTCTCATCATACCGACAGATGTGGTAAAAATTAATTGCAGCAAACCGGTGGTGTTGCTTCCCTTCAAACATGGTGCATGTGTCTTGACAAAAGGCTGCATTTACACCGTTCTGATGAATAATAAAAAAGATCCTTCTGCACAGCCTTTAAACCTAATCTATTCTCACTCCACATCATGCATGCAGTTTAGCGCCAAGTTCATTGAAAGTCAATACCGTGAGAACACTAGGTGCAGTGGGCACCTTTGATTTCAACCCCTACCGCCTCTCGCTTTTTTCCTCGGATGTGAGGCTGTGTATTTTATGCATATATTCATCCACTATTCCTGTCAGGACAACTCAAACAAGAATGAGCCATGGAGGGAAAGGTGTCAAAACAGTGAAACTGCTGAAAAAATGCAAATAATGTTCTCTCTGCATCCCCGGAGGAGCTGTTTGCAGACGTCTTGACAGAGCACAAAAATTTCTGACATTGACGTCTGTCAAGTAGTGGAGCGTCAAAACACCACACATGCCACTTTAATGCCCAGCCATCTTGTTTAGCATTTCTAACATCTGATTGTTCAATCAGCAGGCCTGTGGTGAGGAGGGGCTGGGAATGCTAATCGCGTGCAGCCCCGATGCTGTGGGTGCTAAACACTGGGTGCCATATAGGATTCTTAAGGCCAGAGCTCACTTGCCAGCCGTCATTAATCAAAATGCGTCAGTGTCGGACAGTAAGGGGACAGTCTCCTGTGGTCTGGCTCAGCTGGACTCCCTCAGTGGCAGCTGGCAAGAGCCCACAGCAACAACAGACAACAGCTCTGGGTGCGTCAGTCATCATAGCAACTTGTGACATTTATAAAAAAGAATTGTAAGACTTGCAAAACTGAATGTCCTCTTTGTGGGGAAAAACAAAGAGCAATGTCAGGAGTTGGCTGGATGTAATTTATCTTAACTCACAGTTATAATCCCAGTTATTCTGCTAAATATGGAGGTCGCAATTATTAATCAAATTTATTTGTCTTGGTGCCAAAATGGTGTCTCGAAATGACAGACGATGATCAACTGAAACTGATTTTTTTTTTTTTTTTTACATTTGGACTCAATGGAGGGATTACTGAACATGTAGAACAAATTTTATACCAAGATTTCTACACTTCAGTCACCAAAAGACCACTGCAGACTTGCATTCGCTAATTTCCTGTTTTGCAGTCAGTGAGTGTGTCGCAACTTTTGCATTCTTGATTTAACATCAGAGCTCATCCACGTCTTTACATTCATGGCTTTTACATCCCAAACAAGGCAGCGAGCACAACGCAAACAAATTAATGCATGAGCTGTTTTCTAAGTAATTGTTTCAACTCTGCTATTCATATAGTTTAAAAGCCGTTTGAATCAAAAGCATTTTGCTTGGCTAATCTTTTCCATTACTGTTATTACTATTATTATTATTATCATCATCATCATCATACCAATTTTCTGAAGGCTTCATTTTCATGCATGGCCCATTTCAAGACTGTTTCCTAAGGGTGGATCCAAACTGCATGATTATATCAAGACTTCTTGAACTAATTAAACCCAAGGTTACCGTCCCAGCCCAACTGTTCTCATGAGGCTCCTGCGAGAAAGCCTCTAAGAAAAACTACAAAGTGGGATTTCTGTCTGTGATTTGCTACATTTGTGTGGGATGGCTTAATTAGGGCTAAATCTGGTAAAAGTCTTGTAGTGCATGCCTCCCTTTAGATGGCATTCCTCAACAGGTTTTGCACTGGGATCCAATTTTGAACCTCTTCATGAAGTAATGCACAACCCCCGATATATTAAATCTCAGTGCTCTCTTGTTATTCATGAGAAAACATCTGTGGAAACATGAAGGCCTATGCAAAATTAGTACAGCCATAAATGATTAATGGTTCTGAATTTCAATTCCTGGAATTCAAGGGCTCTGACCCTCCTCAGAATATGAGATTCTTTTTTTATACATATTTATTTATTTTATATATATATCTGATGTGAAATTTTACTCTACTGTAAGAATTTGTTGTATGTTAGACTTCCACTGGTTCTAGTAAACCCAGAAAAAGCTCATGGATTTAGGTGAAAATTGCCAAAACTAGGTGAGGAGACAAGGTCGCATCCTAAATCCCCTGTGACCTCTGAGTTGGTCTCACTAAAATGTGAGTGATAATGTAATGAAATGTAAAGTTTATTTTTATAATTGTGAAAAACATTCACAGATGTTCCCAAATCATAGGCAGAAGTATTGCATGAGTATTTTAATAAGTGAGACAATATCCTTGGAATTATAATTGCACAGTAATTATAATTCAGTAATTTGGCAGTATCTGATAGCCTCTAAGCAGAAGAAGAAAAGCAGCAACTCACATCTTGATTGGACATGTCCCAGTAAGGCCGTTCCCCATAGGACATGACCTCCCACATGACAATGCCATAACTCCACACGTCGCTTGCGGAGGTGAATTTACGATACTGGATGGCTTCTGTTGCGGTCCATCGGACGGGTATTTTTCCGCCCTGTTCAGTAAAATGCAGGTCAGTGGCTGGAGTAAAGATCAAATTCATTACATCCTGCATCTTCCCCTACAACATCAATTAGAGAGAGTTTTGGTGTTACACAGAGGTCAGAAAAAAAGGAAACAAACTTTCGGACAAACTTTGGCTTGTTTTGCATACTGAAGGGGTGCAGGCATGCATAGGCATGCACCCACACCTCCGCTCTATTTTCATGCATTGGCTGTGACTTGATTAGAGTATTCGAAGAAGGCTCCGAGTGGAGAAAGCAATATGGAGCCAGCTTAATTGACTCACAGTTGTTGTGTAGACAGCCTCAGGATCGTCGTCTATCACCCTTGACAGGCCGAAGTCAGACACTTTACATACGAGATTGCTGTTGACAAGGATGTTTCGTGCTGCCAGATCTCGATGGACATATCCCATATCGGAGAGATATCTCATTCCTGCTGCTATGCCCCGCAGCATCCCGACCAACTGGATGACTGTGAATTGACCATCATGTTTCTGCGCGGCACAGAGAAAGCAAGTCAGGTCAGCCATCTTCACTGACCATGAGGGAAATTTAGGTCACAGCGCTGCAGCAGTGCCAGCACCGGATTCATTATATTTATGCGATGCAGAAGTCCTGCTGCAGACTTCCTGCTCTGTGCAACACTCTCTGGAAAAATACTCTAAGAATACGGTGCTTTGCACCTCCTGTACTTAGAAGGTGATACTCACCCTGAGGAAAGCATCTAATGAACCGTTCTCCATATATTCAATCACAATCATCACTGGTTTCCCTGAGAGGAAAAAAAACATATGGATAAAAAAAATAATTGATAAATTGGTATATAAATGTTATTTGCTTACAAATACCTAACTATAAACGAGTATAACAAAACTGCTCCCAAGTTATTTTTAGCTGTGTGTTTCATTGGCTTTTAATTAAAAGTTACCATCTGCTCCTTTTATTACAGTGTCTAAATGAGAAAATGTTAAACAGGGAGTGTGGCTAATTTAATCAGATACAATGTCAGTCTAACTATGGCACTTTTACCTCCCAAAGCTAAATATACTGTAATGCACCGTGCTATCAGACAGTTAAAACATTTTCATCTCTCTCTCAGCACAGAGTCAAAAAACTAAATTCTGGGAAAAAAAACTGGTGCTACTGTAGATATTTATATCAGCATTTACTGTATATATCACTGTATTTACCTCTTGTCACGACCCCCTCCAGATGAACGACATTCGGATGGTCGAACTGACCCATAATGCTGGCCTCACACAGGAA
>OMKZ01038853.1:3744-16733 GCA_900302535.1 Neoniphon sammara | reverse complement strand
GGTGGCCTCTCCTTCATCTTCTGCTGTTTCAACAGTAACGATCACCCAGAGATCACCTACAGGCTGAGGGAGGACTTTGCCCTGCAGGTCATGGAGCCGGCACTGCCCATGCCGGGATACGATGAGCTGGATGGCATGTTCTCTGAGTTGGTGGTAAGACATCACTGTGTTTGTTGTGGTTCAGCAAATCAAGGCTAGAGCCATTATAAGCCTCCAAAAGAAGTAATCATCTGCTCAATTCATGTTTTCTAGTTACATTTTTTAATTGTGACTTGAGGAAACTTACTGTATCACGTGGTGCTCACGAGTTCTCTTGAATTCATGAAATTTCTGCCTCTCATTCACCAGCCTATCAACTCCAAAGAGTAAGAGAGATCAAATGCAAATGATGACTGTGCAAAAGCAAATAACTGTTTATACTATGATTAATTTAAATTATTAGTTGCCAACTTCAGTCATAATAATTCTTCATAACTGTTTTTAATAAGTTGAGGGTTTGCCTCTTCTTGTATCTGCTGACAAGCACACATAGTTTGATGTGCTGCATAAATCTGTTCAAAGGTTAGATTTCTTTTTTGAGAAGCCACACTCAACCATCTTAATCTCCCATTGGCCAATCAATGTGAAAAGTAACTGAAGTCTGTCAGTGTAAATGGCATGAGTGTACCACAGGCTTAAAATATTTGTGTTTGTACATGGCCCACTGGTCTCATTTTGCATTTTGATTACATTTATAACATTTTATTAAACTCCCATGCCGCCTTTAAATTAGATTCTTATCACATTGTTAACCATAACTGTAACATTTTCAAGCATTTACAAAAAAACATAGTCTCACTTCCTTGATTTTCTCTGTGTTGCAGTAATGGGGCCAAGATGGTATTTTTTTCTGTCTTATTGTCACTCTTAATTTGTCCTGCTCTCTTCTCTCTCCTGCCCTGTTTTCCTCTCCCGTGGTTGCCATAGTAATCTAGGCATGACATTTTTGCACATCAATAGATCTCATTCAGAGTTCCCATGTCTTGGCCTCATCGCTCTGCTAATTGCATGTTTTTGTCTAGCAGCCTTTATCAAGACATAATTGATTAAGTTGAGTGTGACGACAAGGAGGCTTTCAGTTGCTCTGTTTACAAAAAGAAAACAGCCACGTGCTTTCCTCTTCACTCAATAAAAGCCCCATGTGTGTGCATAATCAGAACAAGTTTGCGTGAAAAACAGTCATGCTGGTGGAATGAGTTGTCGCCATCTGTTCTGTTATGATCAATTACTCCCAAGCTTTGCGTTTGAGATTCATGTTGAACAGCGGTTGATTTTGCAGAACATGTAAAAGTGAATGTGATATTTTCTGCCCTCGCTGTTTCAGAGAGAAGCCATTACTGTCGTTGTTTGAGAGTCAGACAGATTTTTTATACCATAAAACACTTTGCTGCTCTTTAAAACCTTAATGAGTAGTGAAAGAATCAGAAAAATAATTTCAGTTCAGTTCAGTGCTTGTTATTTGGGGAACTGACTTGGAAGCTACAATCAATGATTCAACCTTTAAAAAGCATTTGATGAGTGCACATATTGATTCATAGGACTTGATGGTTTTAGAAAAGCAAGTTGCAGAAGGAAATATCTTTAATGAGGAGGTCTCATAAAACGTTGACTTATTTAGCTTTTTATTTTGCCAGGATAACCAAATAAATTTAGTTTAGGGCTGACCATCAGTGGTTGACTGGTTGAATGTTTGGTCAGAACGTCATTGGTTGACCAAAATTGATTTGGTAGAAAAGTCAGATTTGTTTTTAAAAGCAGAAAAAAATGCTTGGGGCAAAGAGGGGGATGTCACAAATGTCTGCAACCATTTGCCTACTGTTTGTCTTTTGGAATTAAAAACAGTTGTAAATGTCTATTAAATCAGACAGTTGACTTAAAAAGTTAGCTATTAAAATGTTTCCTAATATTTTGTAAATGTGTTTCTTCACTATTGAAGACGAGTCTGTCCCGACCTCCATGAGTTTCAGATGTGCGTGATGATGTAATGTCCTGAGACCGAACTCTTTCCGGTTAGTTGGCCAACCAGAGAAATTGTTTGTTGAGGACAGCACTGATTTAATCCTGTTATATCTGACATGGTGAAGATTAAGAAACATTGAAGCTCATTGTGCTCACACAGTATGTTGTGTCTCCTTTGAATCCAATTGAATAAAAGCCTTCTCATGGCTTTCACCATCTATTTCACATGATACTCATTTAGGTGGATGTTCACTGGTCTCTTAAACACTCTCTGCTAAGCTTTCATCACATCGCTCCCATTAATTGTCTGGTGGCTAATTCCTCAGATTCTGTAACCGTGCGCCACATCTGTTGTTGGAAAATATCTCTGACAGTAAATGCAATGCTGTGATGGTTAGAGTATTCTTGGAAGTGGTATTTGTTTCAGCAGTCTGGTCAGGAACAAATATGTATTGAAGTGCAGATATAACTAGAACTAATCCTGTAAAATCCAAGGTTTAGGTTCATGACCGATGACGGTTCAGATGAAAACCTGCTGATGCCTCGATGATATGTTTAGAGCGCTTTATGCTGATCTTCTCAAAATGTCTAAATGTTCCCTGGTTTTCAGTCAAATGGTGCACAACAGCACCCTTAGTGTGCCTCTGTAAAGTATCTGTTATACATTGTGACGCATGTTGTTTCCAGATGTTTGTTACCACATGTCGGGCAGAGAGGCCACGCCTTGTCTTTTCCGCATTACTCACATGTCTAAAGCCTTGCAGACATCTGATAATTTATGATGAGAGCACCCAGTGATGTCTCAACTGATTGTGAGGAGATTGAGCACAAACTTATCTATAAGTGGAAACAGAATGAGCAGCTCTGGTGCAATGACTCCTGGAAGATGTTTTTTGTTTTAATTTGGGAAAAGCAAAATTGATTAACTGAGATATTTCTAAATATACAGCATAATGTTTTGATATTATGTGCTTTTTGTCCAGAATGTGTGTATCTCTGTTTCAAAAATAGTATTTGAGTAATAAATGGTATCTTGTCCATCCATGCATCAATAAAGCATTGTGAAGGATTTTGAGTTTTTCCTCTTCACCCACTCCCTCCCTCTGCTTTTTCCCCCCTACACTATACAGGATGAACTCGACCTCACAGAGAAACACAGGGAAGCCATGTTTGCCCTACCTGCAGAGAAGAAATGGCAGATCTACTGCAGCAAAAAGAAGGTAAAAGATTGTCCTATCTGTCAGATAAATTATGCATAATATCAAACAAAATCAGACCCTCCACACACTTGATACTGACTGGCTGCTTTTGCTGAATATTATCAGCAAATACCATAGCTGTCAAGTTTGCATAATCTCTTCCCTCACTGATCTGTTGATACCAAAACTGTGTGTGTTTTCTAAAACAGAGAGAGGTGGGTGTTGTCTGCTTATCTGTAGAACACAGATGCAAAGTAAAAACCAAGTGAAAATACAGGAAATCATATTTTACACAGAGTAACCTTTTAGTTTGCGGCGAGTAATACCCATTGTTTGAGTGAGAAAATGAAGGAAATGTTTCTCCTCTAATTGTGACAGATGTTAAAAAATAAATAAATATTTCCTAATGCACAGGTTATAATGCACCATGCAAAATCCAGGGCAAGCCTCCGTATAGGGCAGTTCAGATGTTAAAAGAATGACATACTAACCTACAAATGTTGACCATACAGGACATCAGGCTACACGTCTTAAAAGTTCAAAAGCATTAGACAGACAGCATCACTCACCAGCCACCTAATATAAATGTTACAAGGATGAGTGTGTGTGTGAGTGAGTGTGGTTATGTCACCGGGGTTATCAAGTGCACACCACCCATCACAGACGTTTCGATGATTTCATCCCACAACACCTCCAGGAGGCTCAACAGTGATCCATAGCGTCCCAGAACCAGCCTGTCCTTACCTGCTGTGAACATTAAACAGAGCTTTAGTCACATGTAGCGAATACCTAGGTCATAATGTTCTTAATTTTTCTGAGCTCAGTCACAACAACAATAAACAAATGGGACAGCTCACCCAGCTGACTTGAAACAGCCCACTCAGCAGTTCAGAAAACAGATTTTATCAGCAAGCAGTAAATTCATTTATGTAACAAACAAATGCTAGCAGATACGCACGTGTATTCCACTAGAGCATTTGCAGCTCCTTAAAAAAATCTTAAATTCAGTTTTATAAATATAATACCTAAAAAGTCATTAAATGGTCTTAAATTTGAGTTGGGAGCTCCTAATGTCTACCTTCCTCTACTAGTACTTGTAATTTCTACCTCTATTTTCATTTATCCGTCTAAGCCTAATGAACCTAATACTACCTTAATGCTTAACCTGCTACACTTAACCTATTGGGAAAATGACTATTACAGATGAGCCCAACTCACTTTACACTTTCTTGTCAAACTCACCTGTAGAGAGAAATATTTTATCCTCCTGTGGGAAAGAGGTAGTGGTTACATTTGTTGCATTTGAACCATCCTATCTGCCTGAAGGAAACTGTTATAATAACAGTTCATAGAACCATCTGTTAATAACCAACCATATTCCTACCTAAAACGTACGTATAGTTATTGCCTTCATGCAATACTTATTTGAATACGAAAAAGATGATTTGTCCAAAAATCAGTCTTAAATTTTGTTGAAATTTGTCTTGAGAAGGTCTTGAAAAAGATTCAGTTTAACTCTCTGACAGTCGTAGACGCATACTAACGTTTCAGTATACCAGCAAACAAACTACTAGCAGTATACTGGCAAACACACTACTAACACACATGCTAGCACATCACTATAATATATATTGAACAAACCAATATACTGGCCAACAGCCCCAGTACTGTAATACTCAAGGGAACATAGTTTAGCTATTTTGTGCTCCATCCAGTAAACTTTCTCCTGAGCCACAGCTGGTCACTGGCTTCCCACACTGCCTCAGCTTCTACTGCCTGATTTAAGCTTTAACATGAACATCCTCTTTCATCATCATCCCTTCTGCTGCCAACTAAAGTGTGTGTTACAGGAGGTGGATAAAGTTACACTAGTGTAGGAGCACAACAGAGTCTAAATCCAGGGTGTTCCATTAGGTAATTCTCTCACTGGGAAAGCAGTGCCAGCATTTATAATACATACAAGTACTAATAAGTTTAAAAATATAATGCAAGTATTGCTGAGCACAGAATTCAGTGGTATTATAAAGGCATTCCCACTAATTCCCAAGAGTGCACTGCAACAATAATGGTCTTGTCTCAGTGAGTGCATCATTGTCTTCATTAGATTAAAAATCAAATCAGTCAATTTCAGCAGAGACTTCATGCTCCTCAAAGGAAAAAAAAATTTCTGTCATGTGGTTTCTTGCTTTAGATAGTACGTCTTGTCCCATGAAGGCATTTATGCAGTGATAATGTACCAGTCTTTTACCTTGTCATATTTCATGACAGCTTTTCTTCACAATAAAATGGCCATCAGCTAAATGTTAATAGTTCTTCCTTTCCCCCTTTTATTATTCAATCCTCTGCATACAGGAAAACATCAACGTCTGCTGTAGTTTAGAAGTTTAGCTTGCATTAGCTACCCAGCTACCATTGTCCATGCCCTTGCATTTTTAAACCAGAGCTTCCCAAGGACATAGGTATGAGTATGTAGGATATCCTGCCTAGAGTAATATGCAGACAGACATTGCAGATTTCATAAATTTCTTCCTTCATCCGGTCATAAACTCAAGGTGAAGAGTATTGGGATTTGGTGAAAAGGATGGATCCAGAAATGATTTAATGTTTCAAGTTAAAAGCCCTCAGAAAACACAGCTGCAGGAAAGAATTTTACTGTTATTGAAGCCAATGCAGGTCTGCAGATACTCATGTGCAGGCATATTTTAAACACTTTGACCAATGCCAGCACTAAATGGTTTTATAGTTTGAAATGATGAATCACCTTCTATCTGCCACTAAGGGATAATCTGAAGAGTGTCCACTTGAGCTTAGTTGAACAAGTGAAATGAAAATAGTGTTAGTGTTCTCAAACAGAGCCCAGGGAGGTGAAAATTGTATGCAAAAAAAATTCACAGCTTCTCTCAAATGGTGACCTCATCCTTCTCTGGTTATACTGTATATCCTCTGGACACACTGTGATTGACTTGTTGCCACGATGTTTGATGTCTTTCCCAATAAATTCAACATTGGCCCAAATGTGTACATTTAATTTCTGGATTTTTCCAGAAAAATCTGCAGGCTGGTGGGTTAAGAAGGCTTTGTTAAAGATTAGATAAGTATTTAATTTTTCCATAATTCATGTTTAACAGGAACTCCTGCATTGTTTTTTGTAATTGCTCCGCTGTGAAAAGTGGTGCTTCCGTCTGTTGTATGAAAACAACGAAAGATCGACTCCTCAGTCTGAAGAAGCAGAATTTAAGCCATGGTGCAGTGGAAAGATATATTTCGTATATTTTGATTCCACCATCCTATGCCTGTCAGTGGTAACTTGTACAAGAGATTAATATATAAGCACAGAAAAAGAGTTGGGTGCACTCCATATATTTGCTGAGGAATCATTAAAGATTTGTGTGTCAGCCAAAAACCCCTATTTCTACCCATCGATCAGCCAGTCTTAGGTGGAAAGTAAAATATAATGAGATCGAACTTGGTACTTTGAAGTGGTAGCGATCCAAAGTAGATGGATATATTAAGTTTCCGAGCGATGATATTCCTGTGAAAGTTTGCTTATAGGCTGCAACAACACACACAGTTTTGTCGCTCTGATGGATTTCTTTGGCTGCAACAATTTTGGCTAGCCAGCAGCAAGACGACGAGCGATGAAGAGAAGATATAGAGAAGAGTGAGGAAGTTAAATGCAAACAGCACAGCTTATGCTCCTGTTTCCACTGTGTCCCAATTACTGGCTAAATTAGGAATAGTCTAGGGGCCCAAATTAGCCTCACACGGCGTATTGAAAATAAACCCCCAAATGTTACTATGCCTGTGTCCGAGTTAAGTTTCTTTTTGACCAGATTGAGTAAGAGATCATGCTGCGTTGTCTCACTATAAAGGCTGTTTTTACTTGGAGTTGGAGGAGGATCAGTTTAACCAGAGCTTTATGTGCGGCGTCGACCTGCAGAGGGAGGGGGGTTGAGACAGCAGAGCATCAATAATGCTGAGTCGGCAGCAGGCTCTGGCCCCGACCCAGCCGGCTACAGAGGCGCTTGGCACGGTTCCCACAGGGTTTCTCAAACTCACCATCTGAGTTCAGAGAGGAAGGGTGTGTGTGCATGGAGAGGACGCAAGGGAAGTGTTCAGTTGTCCAAAGCAAACAGGAAAGCTTCCCTTCCACAGGTGCAGCTTTTGTATGTGAGGCAGAGGGATGATAAGGAGGAAGGTGAGGTCATTATCGGGGTGCCTGGACAAGTGATGAAGGTGCTCTCTTTGCCAGTAGTTTTTTGGCAAACAGATCCATCAGGAGTCGGGCTGGGCAGGGAGGAGATAAGTCAGTCATTGCAAAGTTTAGCTGTTTGCTTTGGCTGCCACCTCAGTTGATGAAATCAGGCTGGAGACGATCAGTCTTCCTGTTTCTTGTCTGCTCTTTCCTCTCTTACTCTACGTCATTTGCCAAGAAGCACATTTACCGATGGTGATGTTAGCAGAGATTTTATGTTGTTAAATTTCAGATATGATCAGAGTAATAATATATTTTATATATCGCCTTTACTTCTAACAGAACCGATCTGGAAGTTTATTCCTCTCTCAAACAAAATGTCCCATTATCTCTACATAACAGAGGATTGATTCCTGCACTCCTGTGTCCTTTGATCCTCATGTGTCTCACATCTTTGATCTTTACCTCTTTTAAGATGTGGAAAAAAATGAATTCCTCAAGTACACTCCCAAATTTACTCTCATCATGACCCCTAAGTAATCTGTAGAAAATACGATGTTTGAACTGTGCAGACATCCTGGATGAATGATGAACTCTTTGAAATGCAAAAGGAAACGGTCCCATCTTGGGTCTGTTCCTCTGATGGACTGAACTTCTTCCAGTCCCTGCCTGGTCAAGTTGGCACCGGCTGCGGGGCGAACAGCAGGATCACGCCTTCCTGTGACTGCAAGATCTCTGCAGACCAGCCAAGACTCACAGCTTCTGTCAAACCAGCCAAGTCTCTGCAGGCCGCTTTATTAACTGCCGCCCAATTAGTTTTTGATGGTCACAGCTCGGTAGGGCTTAATGGAGCAAACGTTTAAATGAAAGCCGGGGGCCTTTAAGTACAAGCCAAGTTCACGGTCACTTCATTTTCTTTTCAGTGTTTTCTTAGAGATAGAAATGTCAACTTAATAATAAAATGAAATGAAATTTTAAAAATGTCCTTTAATTATTTTTGCCTGTGATAAAAATCTGTCTGTCAGTGGATTTAGCTCGGCATAAGTCAAGCCATGTCCTTAATCCACAGTTTAAACATTCATTTGCTAATCTCTCAAGATTTTCTCAAGCGGCTGTGCTCTTGTAGAGCCAGGGCAGACTTTTCTTCCGTGGAATAGCCACTTCTCACCACTTCCTGCAACTCGTGAGTTCAGTGAAGTGTTGGAAGATAAAATAGGCTGCCGATCTGTGCCGCCCTACTTTGAGTTCCTGTTCCATTTTTTTGCCTTTAGCTATTTATGTTCCGAACCTGCTGTTCCCCCTCTGTTTGTTTGTGTTTGTATGCTTTCATGTCTGTCAATGCTAATGAGCGGAAAAATGACACACTTGAGTTAATATGAAGTCCACCACTGGCTTTGTAGTTATGCATTTCAAGTATTGCAACATGTGACATACAATAATATATAACAAACTGTCCCCTAATGTGGCTTTCTGAGCCGTTTGCTTGCAGCACAATATGTTCTTATGCAACATTTTCCAGTCCCAATCAGGTCACTCCCAAGTTATTATTCATGACCCACTCACAAATCAAGCAAAATACTTTGTAACACTCTTATACCAATGTGTCATTTCTAGCCTTCTTGTTTTTGAATCAGTGTTTGATGAAACCGTACCTACGTCATTGTACATCATCATTTTTGCAGCTATTTCAATTACTGTAATAATGTGATAAGTGATTTTTAATTGCCGCATTTTCTGTTTTTTTCAGGAACAGGAGGAAAACAAAAGTGCAACCAGTTGGCCAGAGTACTACATTGATCAACTCAATTCAATGGCAGCTGTAAGTATTACCATGCACATATTTCCTTTCATAACTTGAAGCTGTGAGGACCATGTTTTGGCAAGAAAAACAAAACAAAATATGTATGTAATGTAACGATAATCTGCAGTTGTGTTGTACAAATCAAAAGATAAAAATGTTTTCAAATGAATGTAACAATAGGAAATATTTTTTGTTGGGTAGTAAACCCCACAAACACTGCAACAAAAATCTAGATTTAAAATCCAAATGTTTTAAAGATGTAGTTTTCCTCTGTGAAGTGGATTCATTTAGTACTACAGGCTTTTGGACTCGTCAGAGTTCATTGCCTCCAAAAAATATGCTTTGCACATTTAGCTGTTGGCATAGAGTTGTTATTTAAAATTATTTATTGAATTTAGCATTTAAATAAATTCAGTCTGCATGTCTGTGTTTTATTGCATTTATTAAACTGCACTGTGTGTTTGCTTAATGAGGCCTTTTAAGATTGTGCAAGTTGGACATTTGCAAAATGTCTATTGGCAAGTCTTGTTTACTGTTTTGCCAGTACTTCATATTTAACTGTTAGACTTTCAGAGCTCTCTGAATTGGGGTTTTATCTCACACTGTCATAGCAATAAAACATTAGCTGCAATGATGAAATGCTGCACAAATTTTCTCTGTACACATCCTTAAATTAACCCATGACTCTGTTTTTTGTTTATTGTGTTATTGCAGTGATAATAACCAAGTGCCAGACATTTGTTTTGGCTCCTTGTTGTAGGGCTTAATCACTTAGACTAGCGTGTTGCCTTTTAGGAATTAAGTTTTCACTCATGTGCCCTGTACATCTTTGCTAAAATAAGAGCAGTCTTTTTATTTTGTTTTTGAATGATTATCAGGACTTGTGATTAATTAGAATCTTGTGAAGCAGTCAAAGCTATTGACTGCCTCCTACAATTATGATTTATGAAAGTCATAATTATATATAATTGTATTGTAAATCAGTCAGAATAACATCTCAGAAGAATAGAGCAAGATGTACAAAGGTAGTCCGCTCACCTCTCTGTTTTTTTTTTTATCCTCATGGGACTGTATATGACAAGCCAGGCAGATCAATAATGTGTTTTATCTTTTGCTGAACAGAGAAAGACACTCCTCGCTCTGGAGAAAGAAGATGAGGAGGAAAGGAACAAGACAATAGAGAGTTTGAAAACTGCTCTGCGGACACAACCTATGAGGTAAAAAGCTCCAGAAATATCCTCAGCTCTGCTCTCCTTTCTTTCTTCGTCTCTCCTCTCCTTTCGTCTCTTCCCCATCCTTTTCTCTTCTCACGACTTATCTAACGTCACATCTCATCTCATCTCCTTTGATGTAATTTCCTTTTACCTTGGTCTCTTCACCAACTTGACTTTTTTATTCCACACTCTACATTGGAATTGTTCTCTTAAAAATCTTTTTAAACCCAAGAAGACAGTTGCACTTTTGGTTAAAGATATTTCATTGATGTGAATTACTGGTGGAAAATAGGAAAATATCTCCTTTCCATTTCAGGAAACCTTAATGCCCTGTTGTTCCATACTGCATTTACCTGAAGAACCTTAGAACAGACACGACTGAATCAACAGACTCCTATAAAGTTGTGACTAAACAAAGATAATTTGTCTGTGGTCTCACTTCTGTCAGGTTTGTGACACGTTTCATCGATCTGGACGGTTTGACGTGCATCCTGAACTTCCTGAAGAGTATGGACTACGAGACCACAGAGTCACAGATCCACACATCACTGATTGGCTGCATCAAGGCTCTGATGAACAACTCCCAGGGCCGCGCACACGTTCTCTCTCACTCCGAGAGTATCAACATCATCGCCCAGAGCCTGGCCACCGAGAACATTAAGACCAAGGTGGCAGTGCTGGAGATCATGGGTGCTGTGTGCCTGGTGCCGGGTGGGCACAAAAAAATCCTAGAAGCCATGCTGCACTATCAGCGCTTCGCCTGCGAAAGGACTCGCTTCCAGGTGTGTGCGAACAAGAGTGAAGGTTTTAGACTCTTGCAGATAGATAGAAACATTGCCTTGATGTTTAAAGGAGCAGTATACCCAAAATACTCCTGGTGCAGTCATTCCATCCAGATCTTAACAGCAACAGCAAACTGTATCTACCTTCCCCAAATTCATACTTGTCGGGGGTGGATAGATACAGTTTGTGGATGTTTTTTGGGAAGAAATAGTTCCCAGCAAAACTCATCACCCCCAAGGCTTGTGGGTTATGTCAGGTATTGTTGTTTTTGCAAAGAGCTGTTGCTGTTGAGATTTTCACATGTATATTTTTGACAATTCGAGCTCCACATAAGAATACCAATCCAGCTCCTTTGTACTGGGGTGAAGGGAGACGGGGAACATCACGGCAGACTGGGAACCTCACTGAATCACATAGAAATGGTCTAGCTGGATAGCTTGCACTAGGTGAGGTGGAAAGTGGGGAAATGTCTTTTTTGTTATTTTGAGTGAACTGTTCCTTTAACACATCCAATGACTTGTCTCCCCTCAGACACTTCTTAACGATCTGGACCGGAGTACGGGGCGATACAGAGACGAGGTCAGCCTGAAGACGGCCATCATGTCCTTTATTAACGCAGTGCTGAGTCAAGGCGCTGGAGAGGTGAAGTGAATATATTACACAGTCTTTATCCTTCATTTGACGCTAGAAGGTCGTTTGTCAGTTTGGCCACTCACTTTACAAACACTCAGGGAAAAACACTCTTAAACCCATCGCTTGATGTCCTTCTTTCAGGCCAGTTTGGAATTCCGCATCCACCTCCGATACGAGTTTCTGATGCTGGGGATTCAACCTGTGATCGACAAACTACGCTCTCATGAGAACTCCACATTAGACAGGTAAGTTGGACCCGGTATATATTATTTCAATTTAAAATATGATTATCACTCTGGAAAAATTGACCCTATTCCTCTGTGTTCGACCAGTGCAGTCTGTGTTTGTTACTGAACAACTTGAAACCAGAGAAACTGCCTTTATGAGTGGGATTCAAAAAAATTTTTCAGATCTTATACAAATGTTTTTCAGATCTTATACATTCACCCAGCTTTATGTTGTAGGTAGAAACAGAATTGATTTTGAACTGTGCTAAAGCATAGAGAAAAATATGACTGCTTCAGTTCTTCAGTTCCCTGAAGACCTTTGGGATCAGTTATACAAAGTCCATTATGTGGGAAATTTGTGACTGGAGAGTGTTCAGATAAGAGCTTGTTCCATGAGCTCTACTTTTAAGACATCCTGCTTACCTGAGGAGTGTGTTTCCCTCCTTAGAGTGAGATTTACTCCCTCAGTCACTGAAAGAGACAAAATAATATCATCAGTTTCTTCAGTCTCCTGATACGATAAGTGCACAATTTTCACATACAGCAGCATAAGTCATTTTCTTCTAACCTCTCTGTCTTTGTGCTTAGGCATTTAGACTACTTTGAAATGCTGCGGAATGAGGACGAGCTGGCTCTGTCAAGACGTTTCGAGTCGGTAAGGAAAGACAAATTGTTTCCTCACCTCCCTCTTCTATTTATTGTTAACAGTTACTGTTTTTCCCAAGTGATTGACAGGACTGTTTGACTCATTCTGTTCTAGGTGCATATAGACACCAAAAGTGCCACCCAAGTTTTTGATCTTATCCGCAAGAAGATGAACCACACTGATGCATACCCGCACTTTATGTCTGTCCTGCATCACTGCCTCCTCATGCCACGTAAGTGTTTCTCTGTGTGTGTGTGTGTGTGTGTGTGTGTGTGTGTGTGTGTGTGTGCGCG
>OMKZ01038852.1:3920-26357 GCA_900302535.1 Neoniphon sammara | reverse complement strand
TTCAGGTTCCAATTTGGATTTTTCATCGCTGTCTGCCAAAGTTGTTTTCATCAAGGGAGAGTTATGTTTGGAAAAAGGCATAACTCAAAGCCATTATGGCTTGCTTTTAGCATTAAGTGACACTGAGTGAAGTACACTGGTACTGCACTTGATGATGCATTATCAACTCTCAAGTGGACAAATTGTGGCTTTGGCTGCATTCAGAACCATTTTCAAAGTCAGTGCAGTTGATAGTTTGAGGGGGAAAAAAAACATGAGAGAAATATTTGTGTGTCCTGTTCAGGTCTAAGCTGTGAAAGTTGTTGCTGCACGCTGTTGTGCAGGCTGAGAAAAAGTGGCATTAATGGCAACAAGTTCAGTTTGACCTTGTAATCACAAATGAGAATAAATAATTTAACAGAGCAAATAGAAGGGAATATATAATAGATTGTGGTGTATGGGGAATCCCTGCAACAAGGTGAGCCTTCATGCTTATTTTGATGTTCCTCAAACCGCCTTTAGACAGTGACCCAAATAATCGCGACCTGAAACGTGCCAAATTAATTAATGGATGCAGTACCTGATATGAAACAGTGCACCAGCACGCGCTGATTAAATGGACATCAAAAGACAAAGAGGGTCACCTGCCCCTTTGTAATGACTCACTCACAACCTCTTCATTCAACAGCTTCTCTTGTAGTCTAACCCCCGCCACACGTGCGCACACACACACACACACACACACACAAACAAACACATAGACACACACACAGTCAACCTCTATCTCTCCCTCTCATATCTTCCCCTTAAGCCCACAAGTGTTTGGTTTTCTGTTTTCCATGAGTCCTCACATTGCCAGCACTATGTATCTATCTACTCACATTGACACTTCAAACCGGCAGGGTCAATGGCCACGTAACATTGCTTTGTACAGCAATAACACCACACTCCCCCATATTTCAGTCTCTCTCTTCCTCTCCCTCCCTCCACCCATCCTTTCCCTTACCCAGTGTGTGTGTGTGTGTGTGTGTGTGTGTGTGTGCTCTCTATGTTCACTACAGTGTCAATTGCACTACACACGGAGACATCATAGCGAGATCTACAGATCAACCGTCCAATGTTATTTCTGTTTGATCTTCCTATCATAGAATGGCCTTGGCAAAGATACTCAATGCTTCGCTAGATCATAAGGAAGATGATATGTGAGTGTTTCCATCGATGTGTGTAGGCAGGCCTGGGGGCCAAGTAAATTACATACAGCAGGATAACAGTCACTGATTAAGTTTACATTTCTTTTTTCTTAAAGGGACATTGCACACCAATCCATATTACTGTACATGTGCCACAGTTAATTATCCAGATTATCTCAGAAAAAAAACATACATGAAAACAAAAAGGCAACAAATACAGAAGATTAAAACATTTCAGCACTAACTTCATACTCTGTAGACATGAAGTGTTGGATGTGGTGAGGCAGTTATCTTTTAGTGTTTTAATATATTCTATCGATTTGAAAAGAGATCATGATACTAAATTGAAATTTCATTGTTATCCACAGGTTGAGATCCTCATGTTTGAACTGTTCCTGTTCAGACTCAGTCTATTTGATGGGAACATTAACAATTTTGGACATGCCACTGCTTGCATGCAGGTTTATTCAAAACATTAGCATCTATACCTGTTGTCTGTTGGTGTCATACCAACTGAATGCTCATGGAATCATATCTTTTCTTATTCATTTGATGTTGTGGGCTCTGTGCTCTGGTGGTCACATGCATTCTGTCAGAGGCATCAATGATGTTTTGGAAAGCAAAGTGATGGAATCTGCATAGGTGTCGGTGTCTGGCCGATTCTCTGCGGTGCGCCTGCTCCTGCAGTATCTCCTGACACCCTGTCCAGCGCAGCCAGGATGAAAAGGTCGCATGTTATCTGGAGTAACACAGGAGAGGTTTTGGCTGAGCAATTTGGCTCTACAAATCATTGTTCAATGATCAAGGCCCTATCCATACAGAAACACTGCATGAGCTGGGCATCTGTTAAATTCGGCACAATTAAACAATTTCCTGGCGCTCTCTGTGCACCTTGATAGTGCTGTCTCCTTTGATGATCCCTGAAAAACTCAGGCATATAAATGACAGGGCCCATCTTGACTGCTTAATAGTGAGGAGTAAACATATTATTAGTCAAACTGTTCGGAGACCAGTTCCTCCCAGCCTGGAATTTATAGCCTTCGTGTTTTTGTGAGTCAACAATTAATATCCTATTTGATGAATTTGGCTTCAAATTGTATGCAGATTACTTATATCTGAATGCTAATTGGAGCTCTAGACATATTGCATTTAGTAGGTTTTGGGGTGTGCAAGCAAAGGACTGTATAAATTGACTTAAAGGAACAGTTCAACTAAAAAAATATAATGGATATGCCTTCATCACTTCAAGAGCACATCTTACAGTGGGCCTCTTTTTCCCACAAACTCTATTTGAAATTGGCAGACTGGGGGACACGCATAGAAGCGGTAAAGAACCACTGCACAGCGGTTAAGTGAAGGTCTGAATCAGGCCATATGCTTCTGACAGCTTTAATTGGGTTATCAGTATGCAATATATTACAATCTGAACACTAAATGTGCATGTGTGCGAATGTGTGTGTCAGAGCCTTTGCCTATATAGTAATCCACAGCCTCTTTTTTTTTTTAATCCGCTCTCGATCTCTCTCTGTCTCCCTTCCTGTCTTGCATGTGCACCAACTCTGATTTGTTTTCTTTGACTTAAAACAAATGAAACAAAGTAAAGAGAGCTGTTTGAATATTGTATTTGCTGTATTGCTCCACTGAGCCATCAGCATTAGGGGGGAAACATTTGTAAGTTTTAATGAATTTGTTCCAGGCTTGATATATCAACAATCCAAAATGTGAATCAGCCTTTAGTCACCCCTTCTTTCCCTCCCTTTCCTCTCTCTCTGCGTCTCACACAGCTGTCAACATGTCCAGTTGAGTGCTGATTAATAAGTTAATTTAGAAGGGACATTTTATCAGTTTCCCATAACATCACTGACTTGTTTTATTTTTTTCTGGACACCTAACTTTTCTCCTTTTTTAAGTATATTTTCATTTTTATTCCATTTTCATCCATTACTCTTACTTTTTTTCATGATCATGCAGTATTGAGTGTACTGCCCATTCAACCACCTCTATTTCTCTCACTCACCTCATCCTCCTCCTATCCATTCCTCATTTCTCTCACAGCTCTCACCTCCTCTGCCCTCAGCTTTGTCAGCCCTGGGAGACCTTCAGACCCCTGGGCATCAATTTCTAATAACATCTTCCTCCCCATTCACCTCATGCCTGTGCAGGTCTACTTTCTAATACAACAGATGCTAGCATGAACATAAGCTCCCATTTACCCACAGCATAAATTGAGTAGTAAAGTCAGAAAGACCCCATCTTAGCGCCTTGAGGCACCTACTGCCACCAATGCTCCATTCAGCAATTAATCTAAGATGGCCAGCCTTAATCAACACTCACGTCGCCCCTGGTTACCAGGCTGACCTGCTTCAGAACAGATTGCCTCCTGCTACTGGATGATGTCATCATTGTGAGACCTCAGCACAGTTAATAATAAATTACTAGTGAGAGGGTCAAGCTTGGGGCAGTGAGTGAGGGAAAGACTAATAAGTTTAAACAGAGTAATATGCCAGATAGAATCACATAAGACACATGAATTAAAAGACAGTTGTTCATCAGACGTGGGTCAGGCAGCATTTCCCAATACTTTTTATGGTTTGGTTTATCCTAATTAGATTGAAAATTGGAAAGGGTCACCACATACTGCAGGACAATATCATGAGGGGCTGCAACTTAGAGAACCACAAGAAAGTGTTTGAAAGTCAACTCAGGGCTCGTTTCTGTGAGTGACAGCTTGCTTAATTCTGTCTAAATTGTCTTAGTGCGGTAAACCTTACCATCTGGTACTCGAACCATGTTAAAACAAATATGAGTTTTATTTGCAAGTGCTGCTTGACACAAGTAAGATGCTTGTCAATAATTTTCTTCAGTGCTTAGATGAGATTAATGGACAAACAGAGAACAGTGGTAGGAAATAAACATCAATAATTTGTTCTTTTCTTTGTGCTTTTGTTGCTGTCAGTTGGATGGTGAGGATATTTTCATAACGATGAGATAAATAAATGTTCCCAAAATAAAGAATGAATGCTATTGTCGGTTTCACAGATAGCATGTTTTGAGTCAGATATTGTTTCCTGTAAGCCAACCTAAAAATATTAGGTCTATCAGTATACATATCCGTTCAAACATAGCTGCTGAGCCTCCTTGCCCGTGCTCGACAGTTCTGGCAGTAAGACAAATTCCCATCATCCATTGTTGAGTTCTCCCTTTTACTCTGAATGGCTTTTAGGCCTTTTCACCAGCGGGTGCAATTAACATGTCATTTCTTGGCTGTCAATTGTGGTGTGTGCATGCCCAAGTGTGTGTGTGTGTGTGTGAGAGAGAGAGAGAGTGTGTCTGCTGGTGTACTATCTAAATGATAATGAAGGACACATATGCAACATTCACTGGCATGAATGAGAAGCATATTGTTTGTCTTATCCCAAGTCTTTTTGCTCATCATTCCTTGCCTTCTGTTGATTTAGACAGAATGCCAGAAACATGTATCTTAATTCAATCCCTTCCCCCTTCACATTCCTCATGATAACCGTTTTGAAGATGAGCTGTGTGTGCTCTAAGTGTGTTTCATGTGGTGTCACAAAAAATATCTGTTGCCATGTTTCCACATTATGCCTATTGCTCCCTGACCCTGATGCATGCCAGACTTATGGAGTAAAGGAAATCCCCCATAATTCCTAAAGGACCTACATCCCTATTATGTGGCACTGTGCAGTAAACTCACCACAGTCCCCTAGCAAATAGTGCAGTATACATGGCTGACACAAATTCATTTGCTGATAATAGCTACCCACTAAAATGGTTATTCAAAACCACACAGCAGGTTCAGCTTTACAGCTTTATAGCTTTAAGCTAATACACAGACACACAAAGTCTGATGCATAAGGTAGTGGATATGAAAAGTCTGAAATCACTTACCAATAAAAAAAAAAAAAAACACACTGCCAATGAAAACATGCTGAGTCAGTGTGTGATTAGCTTGTTAGCTAGCTGAGCCAACCTCCTTATAGAATACTGTGCAAAAGACCAATGATTCTTCTATTCTACCCTCTGAGCAATAAAGGTGCACATCTATAAATAAAGGTAAATAGGAGCACTCTCAAACCTTACCTTCCCAATGTGGTCAAAACTACACTGTGAAAATAACCTTCAACACAACCTCACGCTAAGCACTTCTACTCATCATCATTGCCCAAGGAACCTGAAAATAAGAGGATGGGTCAACAAACACAAGACTTTCATGCATTTATTATTGTGACCATGATGACGAAGGTCCTTACCATAACCTTACCCTAGCCTTGACTCTAACCTTTTCCCAAACTTAACCAAGTAGTTTTGGTGCCTAAATGTGACTTTTTAGGTGACCGTTTTGAGAGCCGTCTGTAGGCAGGCACGCTACAGCTTTAAGAAACGATCCTGTTGTGTGAGGGTAGCAGCAATCGACCTATGTGGTCGTCTGGGTTGGAGGACGTGTTGCACAGCAGGTGCTTTACCACTGACACATGAAGAGAAATACCTGCTGTGACATCACTGATTGTGTGTGGCCAGAAGTGCAACATGCCTATAATTTTCAACTCCTGAAGGGCAGTGCAACAGAAGTTTTCTGCTCGCGCTGACTCACTCTTTAAAAATTCTGCTTATTTGAAGGATGTTAGTATATTTCAATTAATGAATAATAAGCTTAATTAATTAGAGATTGATTTTCAATTATGAAATGTTTAATCTGACATTATTTTATTTATTTATTCCCATCTATTTTTTCCCAGTAAATTAAGGAAGAAATTGTTATTTGTCTTTCAGCTACATTAAAGTATCAAGTGAGATCTCCTCCTATCAGTAATCTCTGTCCTTCAGCCGTCTTGCTGTGGTCATAACCTTCAAACAATCACTCCTAGTCCCTGAGCCAGTTCCCAATTTATAGTTTTAAAATGTAAACTCTTCTTCAGAGTACACTTCAAGTTTAAATTCTGCTGGCCTGGTTTGCTAAACTTAAACTTGCTGCTGTAGAATGGTCATATTGATGCATGATTTTCTATTGACACTAATATTGTTAACGGTAAGTAAAGCAAGGCTACACTTAAAATGTAAATGTTCAGCTAAAGAATTGTTTTGCTTAGAAACATTCGTCCCTTCATCATCACATTTTGAGATGAATGGAACTATTTTGCACATCATACACACAATTATACGCACATTGCAGAATTGAAGGCTAACTTTTATGCCAGATGCATAAAAGTCGGTGTATCTTCAAGGCTTAATATAAATATACATTGTTAAATATATGAAGCCATGCTTGCAGGAAACATTGTTCTGTTTTATACATCTCAGTCATTGTGAAATGAAACGACAGAGAAGAAATGCAACTTCACTGAATGTGAGATCGAAACGATGCTTGGTGAGGTTAAGCTATTTTGTTTGGAGGCCTTAGCACTGACAGCACCAATAATCTAAAACATGCAGAATGGCAAAACATGACTGAAATCATGAACTCGGTCAGTTCTGAGCTCTGGACTCTGGAAGAGGTGAAAAAGAGATGGTGCAACAACAAGTGCAAGGCAAGGAAGCATGTCAGTGTGCACAGTGCATGTGCTCATAATGTCCATTATGTGCTTCTAAACCATCATCCGTTGTAAGTAATGTTTTAATCAATAAACTGTATGATGTACAGTGCATATATCATAAATAGGTATGTACAAAATTATGCATGCATATGAAATTGGCTATTATGACAAAACTGAGTGTAGTGATATGACAGAAATAAATTGGTGTCCTATCATGGCCAGGTCTCCCTCGTAAAACAAATTTAAATCGCAAGGGACTTTGTTAAATGAAGGTTAAATACATTTTTAAAAATACAAAAATAATGTTGCATTGCAATACAGTTCTTTCACATTATTTTTTTTTTATTTTCGCCATCAGCCTGCAACCAAAATGTTTTTACAGAGAACTACAGATTTACATTTCTTGTGTTGGAATATATAGGGGTATAACCTGGCACACAGTCGGTCTCAGTGTCACACTGCACACTTTTCCATGCACATTTTATTGTGGAGGTGCACCAGTGCAGGACAAGTTTTCTGTTCTATGGAAATTGAGTAAGAGTCTCCATGGTGGTATTGTGTTGCACAGCGGTTCCCTATAAGGGTGATATGCTCTGTATATCTTCAGTAAAATTACAATAAACTTTCAAAATTTTTATATTCACCACATGATTCGGACTTTGCATGGACCACAAGATAGTGTGCATCTGTATTACAGCGTGGGTGCAGCCTAAAGCTGAACCTGCTGTGTGGTTTTGAATCATCATTTAAATGAACACCGTGGCCACTGTTGTGTATAGTGGGCAGCCATTATCAGCATATGAATGGTGGATTTGTGTCAGCCATATCTAGCATTTAATGTGGGGACTTGGAAACAATCAGGTGCAAAATGAGTGAAGGTATTTTCCCCCAGTGCGAGCGACACCACTGTGACCACACTGCTCGCTCAGTCTGGACCATCAGTCGATATCAAAGAACAGTCTCCCTACTCCTTATCTTCCACAGGCAGCAGGCTAACTATTCACTGAATAGTTGCAGTTGCCCACCCTCAGTTAACGACATTTGTTATTTCAATTCTCCTCCAAACACTTTCCTCTCCAAGTTTAGCATAGGGAGAGAGGAGAAGAGGGGGAAATCTCTGCCTTTTTACGTTAGGATATTGACTTTCTGCTTCCACAGACAGTGGCAGGGTTGCACTGTTCTGCCTCTATGTTTCTCAAGCTTTTTTTTTCTTCTTCTTTCAGTATGTCGTTAAACAAACTGGGCTGTTGGCAGTATGAGTTTATATTTTTCCACCGTTCTGTTTCTGTATGCATCAAAAACTTTTCGCCTTGTCACAAAGACTTCCACATGCATATTCCTGCATCGCCTACAAAATTTGCATTGCCTGTGGAATCTGATTCCTCCATAATGCATCTTACAATCTACATATTGTACCAGAAATCTGATTTCATGGTGTTGAGGTCAATAAACAGCAAGATTGGATCAAATATTCAGAGTAAAGCACAAACAGATGGACATGCATTTACATTCAATATTAGATACAGTATGTTCAATTAAGAGAAATAGCATAAATTATTACAGATAAATCCCTTAAATGTAGTCACTACAACATCATGTAAGATGAATTAGAGATAAAAGATCTATAACACGCAATCATCCTCTCTCCTTTAATCGTATATGGGTGTTCATGAAGTACAACTGTGCAGTGGGACACCATCAGGATTGCTTGCATGTGAGTTTTGGGATAAACTTTGGATTTCTGGATTAGCTTTGACATTATGCATGTTAAATGCCTGGGTCCTGGATTAAATTGTTTCCTCATTCAACAGATGATGATACATTAATATCAAATATGTGGCTTTGCCCTCAAGAGAAATGGCATTAAAAGCTTAGCAAATTTGCTCAGAAAAGATCAAATTAATGACCGCTGCCGAGACTTAAAACTTGCAAATTTTATTTACAGTACATTAAAGAGGTTTAGTTGGACATATGCATATTGATGAACTATAATCAAGCCTGGCTGTTCTAAATGGCAGCATTCTTGACATCTCAACAATGGTGTGGGAGTGAGTGTGTGGCAGTTCTCATATTTTTTTTTTATATTTCACAATTCGTCCAAAACCTGCAACCATATGTATTTCATGCTACATCCATAAGGTTCAATTCAGTAATTTCCAAAACGAGATAATACCGTCTGCATCAAAGAGATTATGCCAATATTACTCATTTTCGTCTTTAACATACACTTTCCTTTGCATTCCCTCTTTTCTTATATAATACTAGATAATAACATTTGAAGGCTTTAACAGGAATAAAACAAGATAACATTCAAAGACAAATTCTATCAAAGGTTTTGAAATCAAAGGTTTTGAAAAACTAATCTTCATTACAAGTGGCTAATCGTGCATTGAGTTTTTTTGTATTCTTTCTTTTCCTGTTTTAGCGTTTAAATTACTATTGCATGTGTCTTATTTAATGCATGTCTTGGACCCCAGGAAGACTAGCTGGTCATCATGGCATCAGCTAATGAGGATCTTTTAGTAGATTAAAGTAAACCCTTACCTTCTCAAAAACAGTGGTGTATTAAGCCAAAGGGAAATTCTGGGGAAAGGGAACTTTCCAGTCACTCACATGTACTTTATACAAACACGCACTGTAATTAGAAGGAGGGACTGTTCAAGGCATGGATGATATGGAGCATGGAAGAAGTCAGAGCTTCGGTTATATAATGAAGTCAAATTCATTTAGAGGAGAAAGGGACAAGGAAGGGTGAGAAATGGTTTGCAGCACTGCCTTATATATGCTCATTCTGTCTCTCTCTCTCTCTCTCTCTCTGTCTTTCTCTGTCACTCACTCACTTATCATCAAAATGGCACTGTACCTTAGGGTGGAATGCATTCAGATTAAAAGGATATAATGATCACTGATTAATTCAACTCAAGTCCCTACCACACCCACTTATAATACATTTATCCCAATCCCGTCCCGTTTCCAAATGCGCCATGTGCATCTTGTCACAAAAACACCAGGAGCTTCCCATCGGGCCCTATGAATGCATTTAACTGGACTTTGCACCATGCACCTTGATTTATTAAAATAGAGGCCTGTATGTTATTTTCAGCATATTCAAAACAGAAAATTCCAATGCATTTGGACCTTTAACTTCAACAGTACAGTATTTCATCAGCTAAAAAAAAAATAAAATAAAATAAAAATAACACCAACAAGTGCCATGTTCCCATACAAATGCTTATATCTGAAAGAGAATATCTATCATGAATGCCTGTAGTCGATACAAATAAAATAGATAATGGGATAACAGATGATATGACTGTGTGGCTCACAAAGCTGCAGAACAGTGCACAGGCTCCATCTGTGGAGGTCTTGTCACAGCCAAAGGTTGTTGTTTGATAAGAAACTCCAAATGAGCCTATTCCATATGATTTCTCATCAGTGTACCACTGTGTGAGATGCCACATCCCAAGGCTAAAGCCCCCCCTCCGCCCCTCGCGAACCATCAGATCCACTCTGATCAATATGGGCCACTTTTCAAACACAATCTACACAGCAATACCAATAATGGCTGCTTGTAATGCCTACCGCTTTCCCAAACCATCTCAAAAGAAAAAAAAAATCTTTCTGACTCAAATGGACAGACAGATGGATAGATTAACAGAGCAATGAATTTTCAAGTGGAGCTTTGCACCATTTGTCACAGCAGTACCAAATTCAATAAACAAAAATAATAAAATTAACATAGACAATTAAGACCCACAGCAGTCATTTAAGGTAATGAATGCCTCTAACATAGGGGAAGTAATAGAAGCCTTGTGTTTACTTTTTATTACTCGCATGCAAATAGAAGACTATTTTCTGCTCATCACTCAGTTGAACAAGAAAAGATCCTATATGTTTTCTAATTTGGTTTACCATACTCTCTGGTTTAATTGACTACCTTCAAGAAAATCGAAGAGAGCCTATTTTGTGTGTCTTCAACATTTATCATTGAATTTTATCGTCAAATGAAAGCAATTATACATTATGTCCTGACAGAGGGTTGAATGGACACCAAACATAAAATGTAATATTGAAGTATTTTCCTTTGATCCAGCTTGATATTTCCCCATAGCGTGTGCTCCCTTTCTTCTCTTTCTGAGAATGTGTAGGCCTTAACAAGCTTGCTTTTGCTCTCAAGCTCTCTATATATTTTCCTTGGTCCTTGGCATGACAAAAAAAAGAAGGATCAATAAGAACTAGACACACTATAGTAAGTCTTTGTGGAGCATTTTAAGATATGCGTCAAGTTTAGTGAACACTCCCTCCTCCTACACCCTGGCTGCCTGTAGTTGTCTGTACACCTCTGCACACGAGTGATACGCGCTATTTCTTTTTCTTTCCAAAGGTTCTGTAAATGGAACCAAGCCAAAAAAAAGGCATGCCAAAGCAGCATCACACAGTTGTATTAAACACTCTTTCATGTGAGAACGGCACACAAATGGGCCCTTTTTTAAGTTTGTCTTGGTGGGAGAATATGTGAAAGAGAGGAAGAAAGCGACATTGAGAGACCCCTCCATGTCTTCAAGTAAATAGTGACAAGCCTGTCAGCTTTTGCCATTTTGCACACTTGCTATTGAAATGTGTTATTAAACATACAAAGAATTTTATTCATCTTTATCAGCACTCCTATTCATAAAGGTTGCGATCTGAGGACTTTCTGCTCTGCTCCAGGCAACAAACAAGCGGCATTCATAATCCATCAACAATCTCTAACAAAGGGAAAGAAAAGCATGTAGTAGCCTATATGAGGAGAAAAATTATCAAAAATATAAACTAGTGCAAAAGGGAATGGCACCCCAGAGGAGATTTGTTTCCATGGAGACCCCTCTTTGTTAGCCCATGCAGTTGTCTAGGAATTCTGTGATGAATGCTCTGCGCTGCTACTGCGCCGCATGTGTGTGTATGTGCGTGCGTGCATGGAGAGGGTTAAAAGGTGCGTGGTTGTTAACAATTCACAGCGAGCCCTAGAGACTGTTCTATTCTACATAAAAAGATCACTGTTGCATATTCAGATGATCTGTCCCATGGGGGTCATTAAAAAGCATGTTTGGAGGGAGCCGACAATTTCGCGCTGCCGTTAATGAGCTATGGTTATATTTATATTAAAACTAACACTTATTAGCCAGTCTTTATGTGGACATCCTCATGTTGCGTAAAAAGAAAATGTTACTCTGCATTAAATTGTCCTAAAGCACTCTGTGTGTACCTGGAAGTTGGATACCTTTCCTCTTCACTTGCACACACAAACTTATAGACACATTCACTCACATAGCAGCTGTCAGTTGCGGCCCACTTTTGAATATGCACAGTGCATTAACTGTTCAGTGTCAGTACCAGCCCTGTTATTTTGGGAATGGATATGTGCTGCCAACCTCATAAGTGATATGAAACACTTGACAACATTGTAATTCAGTGAGATGGGAGGCGAGCCATCCGCCGACCAATGACAGAGCTCTAATTGTAGCGCAGCGGCTGAAAGCCTTTCGACAACCATTTCCATGCATTAGCGAGAACCACTGTACTTTAGTTCCATTAAAACAACGTCTCTCCATCCACTCCACAGCTAACAACAGGGCAACATATTTTGAATTTGATAAAGTTAGATTATAAAGCACTGCATCCTGATACAGTATCATGTTTGAAATTCAGGCTCAGCATTTGTAAATAAATGAATGGGTAATTAAAGGTTTTTGAAGCTGTACCTGAGCCGACTGCATATCTGAGTTTGCAACATTCACCATATAAAAAAAAGAAGAGAGATTTTATTCCCCCCCATCTATGTGGCATGGCCTAATACATGTCATTCTTGATGCCAGCACACAGGTGGCTGCCCAGGAAATGAAAAAGAAAAAGAAAAAAGAAAAAGAAAAATGGCTGCCAAACTGAACTAAAACACATGGTAAGCTGATTACCGCTTTGAGTTTTTTTTTCCAGGTTCCATGTTGGCAGTGTAAATCTCTTTCCCGTCTTTTCTTTCTTTTTGTTTGTCTTCTCTCTCTTCCTGTCAGTGTGTGTTGTGTTTTAAGACGGAGATTTTTAGTGTTTCCTGTTGGAAAAAAAAGAAAGAAAGAAAAAAAAACATCTGGTGAGGCAATCCTTTTCTGTTGTGCAGTCTATACTCTCTCACTGACACATTTGTCTGCTAATGCCACCTTCACCTTCAGCCCTTGGGTTTGAATATTTCACTCAGTATGAGCATGATGTAACTTCAAAGAAGTGCTGCAACCAGCATACGGAATATGTATGGGACATAGCTAAGCAATATAAAAAAAAATGTTTTTTTGTTTTTTCTAACTTTGAAGCTACTAAAGGGGAAATTTAAGGGAAAATCATCAGGGTTTAATGGGTTAATATTCATCCTGTTGAATCAAATGGTAATCTGATGTCAAATTAAAAAAAATTTCAAATACTATTCTTCAAACATTTCATGGCTGAGTTATGACAGTTATAATAAACAACTTGTTTGTTACCCTAGGCTTACACAGCAGAATTGTGTGTCACAGTATCTCAAAATCACCATATCATAATGATATACTGAAAGACAATAAATGGTAATATTGAATTATTGCCTGGCCCGGCATGGAAGATCCAACCAGAGGCAGTGCTTCTCAGGGGAATATGAAAAGAAACAACGTCCGCATTTCAACATGTAATATGGTAATTAGATATAGTCAGACTTGTAGTTTTGACTGGTTAGTAGACATTTCAATGCCACCATATCTCTGGGATTTAACTTTCATTTGTTGCAGATATCTGGCTAAATCATCTCCTGTTGCTACACTATGTCATCATATCTTTAAAGAAACATGTTGATGCCAGTAGGCTATGTTAGCATAACAGAAAATCTAAAAAGAGGGACTCTTGCTAACTTCAGCCTTTCAGTGAAACATCATTCATTAGAGATTTGCACGGGGCATAACCACAGTGAATATAAACTCTCCAAATGTTAAAATGACCTCTGAACTCAATCAATACAGTACTTATATATTTTTTGCATAGACTGTATGTATTACTCTGTGTGCAAGTTGTGTGTGTGTGTATGTGGATGTGTGTGTGGGTAGTCATTAATTCATTCTCACACCATATCTTTAATAAAAATGGTTTAAAAAACAAAAATGTTCTTTTGGAAGAAAGGCATTAACAGGCTGGCATTGTTCATAATTGGATATGTGACAAAAAAAATGTTTTCAGTGAAATAACAGAGGCATAATCATTATTTATCTTTATTATTTATTAATATGCTTTGGTTTACATCTGACTGCTCCAATAGTTCTATTAAGATTGCTTTGCATGTGTTTTCATACCACTGGCTCTAAAAATAAATTTCACCATCAAACACTTTTTAGCGGTATGCGAAACCCAATCTATAATTTAACTTGCATTAATTTGAATTACTTTGAATTACTTGTGTTCTGAAAAGTACGCTGATATGTATTCACTTTACCTGTCTTGCTGCACCTTGGGTTCCATTTGAAGTGAAATTGAACCATCATATCCCTCATTGCTCAGCTCACCTCTCTCTCTCATGTGGAAAATCAGTGGTTAAGACTCAGCTGTCAATCATTTGGGAAGACTGACTTCTGCCTTGGATGCTTATCAATAATGAAATGGGCAATTTAACAGCCTCTAGGTCTCTCTCTCTCTCTCTCTCTCTCTCTCTCTCTCTCTCTCCAACTCTGAAATGGAACAATTTGCTGTGTCCCTGACATAAAGAGCGTTGCTAAAGCATCGCTAAAGCCTGAGCTTGTTTGATTCCTACACCACTACATCCATTCTCCCTCCATATGCAAACATGCCTCATACATTGTATCTGGGCTGCTGCTGCGTTAGTGTGACTATGTTCCTTCTGAAGTGAGCATTACCCTTGTCACCATGCAAAAGTCCATTTAAGACTGGCAACTGGCTTTATGATGGATGCCAGCTAAAGTAGATCAGGCATTTGTGTGCCACGCCAGAAACAAATGGCTCTCCCTCCGCTAACTAAAAGCATGACGGATAAGGCCATCAACTATAATGGCGAGGAGGTTTTTGCATTTTGGCTCCGTGATGTTTTTTTGTATGGTGAATTATTGATGTTATGGTGAAACTATTTTTCTTGTTTATAATCCCAAGCCTGTGTTTCAGTGCCTCCTCTGTTCTCACATTCAGATTGATAGGTCACCGTGCTCCTTATGATATAATGTGAACTCTATGTACTATCCTGATTGCCTATTGTTTGCTTTTCTGTATGTTCACATCACCACGGCCATTCTCTTGATAGCTTCATGTGGAAGTTTAGGGCATTTGTCAGGGGATGTATTTGCTTTTGCTGTACAACGCTGAACCTGTCAACAGCGCTGGCTGGCAATGGCCTCCTGACTGAATAATCCCAAGGAAACTCAGCTCGGAGGAATTTTTTTTATGGCCCTGTCATTCTGATATATTCAGTGTTAGGTTAAGAATTAAGTGGCAATATTGAAATTACATGAGGGTATTAGCAGTTTTAGCCTAATTGTCTCACACAGTTGCCGAGCTACGAGAGACACTATTATTTGTAAAACTTCAGGGGAACGTTCTTAAGCCACTGGGACTTAGGTTGGCCTCCAGCTAACATGGCTAACTTTCGCAAATTCACAGGGTGGCCTTGCCTCTCTTTACTTAGTGTCAGTTAGCTCTTACAAATGACCTGCATGCTCTACAACTTGAAATGCCTCCTCACTTATTTCCCATTGAACATGAAATGACTTCAAGGGCAAAGAGAAGATGGCAATGAGAGAGAAAGACAGAATGAGACAGACTGATGGAAAGAGAGGGAGAGAGGTCTCTTTCATGCTTGCCTTCACTCTGGCTTACAGGTCCCTGTGGGTGATTAAGGCGCCTGGAAAGAAAGCCGATAATTTCTGCTCTGAATTAATACGTATGTCAGCGGGCTGAGCTGTACTAACTACTGGTGGCTTATTGAAATGTATGGCTGGAAAGGAGGGTGTTAAAGCCTGCGTGTACTGGCCATAGCACGGAAACGGAGCCCATCCTTTTGTGTTATGCATGCCTGGCTTGGCTGGTTAGTGTTTGCTATGCATTAGCCGGCTTCGCTCTTTGGAGACTGGCAGCGTCTGCACACAATGTCTCGCTCTACGGAGTGAGACAGCACAAGGACGTGCAGAGAGGGAGTGATAGGAAGGGAATGATAGAGGAGGAAGGATACCAGGGGATCAGGGAGAGAGGGAGACTTGAATAAGTTACAGAAAACTTGCAAGAAACGGTCAAGAAGAGGGACAGAGAGGGAAAACTTGCTGCATAAAATAGAGAGTGGTGCAATGGCAGATGTATGGACTGTGATAAAATAATAGCTACAGAGGGCAAGGAAAGGAGATACGGGAGCGAGACAGAGCAACGGAAAGAGATGGAGAGAGTGATTGCATCGAGTCCCATGGATCTCAGCGTCAGTGTGAAGCTAATAGCTGACAGACACAAGGTGAAGAAAGACTCAGGTGTAAGTCTAGCTCTGAGTCATTTTGCAACAGACAACTGTAAATCAACTCTGCTTTAGCCATCGTGCTCACAAACAGGTGTTTGATAGATTATGACAGTGTGTGTGTGACACTACAATATACAGATTGCAGCAGCATCAGTCAGTTGTGTTGCTGGATAGTACATTCATTCTTTGCGAATGCCTTTTTATTTGGGTCAAAGGAGTGGAAGCCGAGACTGAATAAGGGGGTAAGAAGTGCCATTGGAACTTCAAAGAGGTGCAGTCTCTTGAACATGATGCAACTGGATGCAATGGAATGCCAACTCCAGCAACAGGGCCTCGAGAAGCAGGTACTTTAACAGAGGGCAACAAATCCTGCTTTATAGTGTGGTCAGAAACCGCTGTCATTATCTGGGAGTGATCCTCAGATCCTTGGAGTGATATTCAGAATTAGGCTGGAACGTGGCTCGATTTCAATTCCACCGCGAGCAACTCCTTTGCCAGAGAGCCCACGTCGTGAGGCTAACATTTGAATGAGCTGAAACTGGGGTGCAACTGTGCCGCACCACATGCATTTCTTCCGCAGACGAGTAATCGAACGGTAACATAAACTTCTCATTATAACTACTGCAAGGAAAAGGCCGCTGTTGTTTTCAGGAATAAGACCGGAGTTCTAAGAATAGAACGGTCTGAATTAAGAGAGAGACAAGGCGCTGAAAGAAAGACAGAGTAGACTACTTTTACATGCTGACAATACAGATACACATTTTCAAGTTTCTTCCTTATTTCCCCCCTTATGACTATCCAGAAGTTTGAACTTCAAAGGCAATAGCGCTCAGTCCGTTAGAAAGCATTTGAAGGAGTGTTGTTTAATTATAGATGAAATGCCCTTTTCTCCAAACTGCCTCTAGTTATTACATTCAGGAATTAATTTGGAACATGAAAAAGCTGGTATCATTGACGCTGCCTTTAAGAGGTCCGCTTTCCTTAGAGATTAGCCATCTATCAGTGGTTGTCGGAAATTATTAGTTTCTCCATCTGTGGCTGATTGATGTTGAAGTAAAGCAGGGAAACGAGGGAGAGAAAAAAAACAGAACATAAACATAGACCGGTCTTAATCGTCATGCCCACATGCATCACAGCACTTTGTTGTTTGTCACAGTGTAGGTTAACAGTATGAAGAAAGCTGACCTGTGTATGCACAAGGAGAAGCGTTTGTACACTTATTTACCATAATTTGCTGGGAGCTGTTTTCAAAGGCTTGGGGAAGAAACCCAACACTTTGAGATAAGCAGCCCTTTGTTTTTAATCAAAGCCCCAGTTTGAATGAAAAAATGTTCCAAATGAATAGAGTCGAATGAAAGGGAGGTATAGGCAGCCACACTGCTTTCAGGAATCAAATCAAACCTCAGAACCACCGCTATGGAATAGAAAGCTATGAAAACAACTATGAACTTTTGAGTGTTTTATGCAAAGTTTTCCATTACCTCTTGTTAAAATACTATATATACAGGTTATGAAACAGTTATTAGCATTTTCAGGATAGCACTTTGTGGACCCACACTCAATGATCATTCCAGGCATGGGCTTTTGATCTGTAATCTCTCCTGTGTGACACTGACCCAACGCTGTGGTGCATTTCAAGTGATGCAGCACCTATAGGCACTACTGCACAATGTGTGGAGATATACGGTACACTGGGTTACTGAACACTTCGATGGCATTTAGAATGACTGACATCTTTGAAGCCCAAGCTGAGATAGTCAGTCCTTTACCTGCTGTCATTAAAGGTACACAGTTGCATTGAAGTGAGGACCCTTTAAACTAAACTGACAAAACATGGAATAAGCATGAAATTTCTTCTTTTAATCTACATGGTCCTCATCAGATCCATGACGAGGACCCTTTAGACTTTAAAAACAAAACAAAACAAAACAAAACAAAACAAAAAAAAATATATATATATATATGGAATAAGCACAAAATTTTAATGTAGTAGTTCTGTCGACCTCACTCACTGAAAACTTCTGTGCTTATTCCACGTTTTTTTTTTTTTTTTTCTGTTTTCAGTCTCAGTGATCCTTACCTCCATCAACCCTCAGTTTTATGAAGTGCACCTTTAAATATCCAGTAACGTTTATTTTAAATTGAACAAATCACTGCATGTCAATGTAATTGGCATGCTAGTAGGGCCTGTAACTCTTCACGATGAGTCTCCAGCCAATCTCAACTGCAGACCCTTGTGCCTAGCAGTTTGATATATAACTGTGCCAACAACTGGTCCATTTCAATAGAATACTCCTGAATTATTGTCCCTGAGGAGTGATAGAAACTCTTGTTGACCGATCCAAACCTTTCTTCTTTGTATTTATCAGCTCGCTCACCCAAACTACTTCCAAGTAATATCAAGGCATGAACTGCACCAACCCCTTTGAACAGGCCTTTGCTGTCCTGTGGCTTATGTTTAAAAAGGTCTGTAGCCCACCAGTGTATGCATGGCATCTCCCCCTGTATCTCTGAAGGTCTTTTAGAAGTCACCACTAACTAGAAACTGGGGAATAGACTGTCTGGGTTGATGGAGGACAGAGGAGGTCCCCTAGGAGGCTCCGTCAGTCTCTGCCGCTCACACCTCATACGGATTCTCTTTCATGTGGACTATTAGCATCAGGTAATGCTGTAGCCCACCACTTTGAAGTCAATGCAGATATCAAAGGATTAGGAGAAGATGAAGAAGTAGGATTCAGAGGAGAGGGTATGTTGATGTGACTGGTATATCGCATGTGGAGCAATGCAACACCCGTCTTGTCAGGGGTCATGTATGAATGAGACTTGGAGTTAAGATTAAGGCAATTGGCTGTAATGAATTGCCATTCCAAGAATTATTAGTATTAACAAAAAAAAGAAAAGTTCCATACTGACATATGAGAGCAGAGGCACTGCAACTCCAAATCAAATACTTAGGATAAACACATAATAATAAACATTTTCATCCCTCTTCTAGCTGGACCCATGCCATAATAAGACAGTTCCTTGGCATCCAGGCATGAGAATGCATTTGTTGGTGCCTGTTAATGAGGTTAAAGATGTGATATACTGTATGTGTGCCATCAAATTAGCAGCAATAAAAAAAAGCATAGTGACAAAATGACAGTATGAGATGACCGTGTTTTCAACTCTCCCAGTCTGTCCACAGGGAATGTGTTGATTTGTGTGAACAAGCCAGACCTGTTACCTTCATCAGAAAAATTAATCTGGCAATATTGCATATTTCGCGTGTGGAAACAAATGGCTCATGCTACTGTCCTCCAGATGTGTTCCTCATACACCACATTCTGCTAAGACTCTTCCTCCCTGAGTGGTGAGCTTAGATCCAGAGCAGTCCAAGCAGCAGCGCTGCAGGGAAGGGGAGGTTTAGCTGAAGTGCTTCCACCCTACTACGTTAATCCTGTGGCTGCAAAGAGAGAGAGAGCGAGAGAAAGACAGAGAGAGGGGCCAGGGGCTTGCATGGAACTAAGGATGTTTCTGCAGGTTCAGCCAAATGTGAACACCAGATATGTGGGGTACTGGCAGGGAGTCTCACACCCACATATTCATGCTCTCTCCCACAAACAGACGCATGGTCACATAATCATGCTCAAATATGCACAGGCATGCACACATACTGACACACACACTCATTCACACACAGAGGTATGCACAAATGCACCTACGGGCTGGTCATAGCTGTTGGTAGATAGAGCTTAGAGTGACTGATAATTGCTTATTTTCGCCTCTCCAGAGCGTGCTGGTTTACATGGGATGTATATAAAGGGGGAAGTAACAGCATAGGCGTAAACACCCTTTTTCAAAGGCCCCCGAGTGACAAAATCATGAAGAGAAAGAATTTCCCACTAAAACCAGCAATAGTGAAACACTGGTCTTCATAATGGAGGGAGAGGATAGTTGGTAATGTAGATGTGGAGGATCTTGTATGTGAGGTGATTCACATATTGCCATGCTAGCCAGATAAACCACTGGCCTATAGATTCTTGACATAAAAAGTGATTGATGAAAAGAAGCAGGCCTGTTGTCCATCATATGTGGCATGGTGTTATCCTCTTTAACTCCATCAGTGAGTTGGTCATTACAAATGCATACTGCTTTATTCAAACCTCCGGAAAGTTATTTTAAATTCTAGCAGAGATCCCAAGGTTTCCAACAATGCCAAATATGTCCTGCTGAATTACAGGGAAATGTGTATAAAATTATGCCCAAGGCATTTAGATATTTTGTATTTGATATAATGTGCAACTCTAAAACAATGGCATCTTGGGTTTGAATATTTCACTCAATATAAGTGTGATGTCGTTTCAATGAATTCTAACTTTGAATCTACTTAAGGGGAAATTTAAGGGAAAATCAGAATTTAAGGGGTTAAACACTCAAACATAAGCGTAAGAGTAAGTGTATTGCATGTTTCTGACTTGGCCTTTGGGCTTCCTATTGTTTACCTCTTTCTACTGGAACTGTAACAGTTGTAGGATGGTGCGATCCTTTTGTAAGAAAAATACAATAACGACAAAAGAATTAGAAACCTTGGGATGCTGTGCTGAAGTACATGTTGGCCTTTCAAATTTACAATCCCCAGATGAAGGAGGAGAGAAAATGTGGACAAGTGGCTGATTCCAGCTCCCCGTCTAAAATCAGTCGAGGGTTTAGTGAAGTAGCGATGTCTTTAAACAGCACTGGCACACAAGGAGGTGATTGACGCTCTCTCCATTTCCACCGTCCATCCCTTGTGATTGGGAGGCAGATTTATGCAGCCATGGTGAGGGCCAAATGGGAGCTGGTGGGCGGGGTGGAGGTGTGTGGGGGGTCTGACTACTCAACTTTGAGAGCACTGATCTGACACAGGCTTGTTTTTTGTTGTTGTTGTTGTTGTTGTTTTCTTCAAATCTTTGATAAATACATGGTTGTTAATAAGCTCTTTGAGGATTCACTCTTCACTCTAAGGATTATTTTTATCACAATTTAATCTAACTTTGTCTCCGCAGACCTCAGTATTATAGGTGAGTTGTATAAACTAAGCCAGGTAAATGTGAAAACAGCCTATTTGTGTTTGCTTTCTGTCCACACTAGGCTATTTTTGAAAAACCTCACACTGATACACTTAATAAGACATTAAATCTGTGACATCTACTCTACTGGACCTGCATATGGCCCTGACCCATGACCTATACGATGTTTCTGCAGCTTAAGAAATTGTTAACCCAGTGTTTCCCACAGGATAACAGTGAGACTATGAGGGGGTGGGGGCGTTAGCGGACATGACTGTGTGTGTGTGTGCGTGTGTGTGTGTGTGTGTGTGTGTGCGAGAGTGAGTGAGCGAGCGAGCAAGAGAGAGAGTGTGTTCGTAAACCCAAGTATCGGTTATACGCTGGAGTGGGTGTGGGTGTGCGCGCGCACATTTGTTGGTGTTGCAAGTTATACGCACCGTTTATATGTCGTCAGTTATATGCACTGCATGCCCACGTGAAACTGTGGCCGGGCAAATGCAAGGCCTTTTCATACAGTTGCATTTAACTTTTAATGTTTAATGCGAACTTCTTCCTCCCTCCTTACTGCCGCTGCATTCACGTACTCCTCATCAGCTCCGACATCCCACTTCGTAAATTCAACCTGTAGTTCAAAGTATGATATGTGGGACTGGGAGTGAGAGATGCTTTGCTGAAGCAACGACGCACAACACAACGTTAGAGATCTTTCATGTTATTATGAGAAGTGTAAAAAATATTTCAGTTCATTATCAAATTGTGGCGGGACAAATTAGACTATGGCGGGCCGCCGTAGTCTAGGTAATTAATGGGAAACACTGGTTAACCTGTTAACCTGTTAGTCAGTGTGAGCAGATAGTGGTGATGACTCAGCTGAATGCATGAAACGCCCAACACATCCTCATATCTGAATGCCAGAATAGGTTGTTTGCCACTCACTCCCAAAACAACATACATGAGTGTTTTCACAGACTGAGCTCTTTCTAAAAGCCGTAACACGTATGCGCACAGGCAACTCTCGGTTGGTCGCATTGAAAAACCAAAACTACTTTATTAACTTTAGGAAATGGTTATGGTTAGGGTCGGGAGGGGCGCTACTTTGGGAAACGCTCCTGTGGGTCGTTTCTGAGGGTTGGGACAAACGACCTGTCTGGTTGTTTTTTGTGGGAAGACGCTCTGGAAACAGGGTGTTA
>OMKZ01038851.1:7763-18995 GCA_900302535.1 Neoniphon sammara | reverse complement strand
AATATAATATCAGAACCAGTATCGGCATTGAAAAACCCATATTGTGAAAACAATGTTAATGATAGTTTGGTAATGTAGGGTAGTGTAAATGGAAGCTAAATACATGCTTACAAAGAGTGCACACCTCAACCCGCCCTGTGTTGTGCCGCATGTTCTGTGCCTGAGACAAAGGCAGGCCTACATGCACTCATGAAGCCAGAGTGAGGCCTACATGTAACTTTAGAAGCCTGATAAGAAAAAAGACGGCAATTTCAAACAATAGGAGGCAGAACAGACTTCTTCTCCCACCATGCCATGCTCCACTCAAACCTAGGTGTGACTTTCTCCCACAATCAAACTCCAAGCTTCCATTGGACGAGACCCCCTGAAAACCACATGGGGTCCCGCTCCTTCCCTGTGATGTCACCAACTATATAAACCTGGGACGGACCTGAAACTATTTGTTCCAGTTCCAGTTCCAACAATTGCCGCTGAAGGAGGGACATCATGTACAAACATTAACTTAATTCTATTTGGCCAAGCAATCTCCACCTCGCTGGACGAGCAGTAGTTGAATAATAGATGTTCATTGATGAAGCATATTGATTGTTAATTAATATTGCCAAAGTTAATAAACCCTGTTATATCTTAAAGAGAAGTTGTTTTGGTATTATTTGCATTCTTATTGTTTTAAAGGCTGGCTGCGAGAGTCAGTGCTCGAATTCAAACCTTCACTGTTCATTTTATGAATTCGATATCTCTTAGATATCGATATTCCTAAGTGAACTCCCCTCTTGAGGCTACTCACTGTTTGGTTGATTGATCCTTGATTCCAGGGTGGTGCCCGGTCATTCTTATTAATTTAATAATATTTATTGATTTTGATAATAATGATTATCCCTGATAATCATTAATTGTTGCCAATAACCAAATTTGCTTGCTCCCAAGGCACCTCTACTCACACACTCTCCTAACCGTACATTCACTGGGTCTCTATTAACATTTCCCTGGAGCCATTCATGTTGATTCTATACCACATCCTCCAACCTCCCAACATGCCACTCAATTGTACGTGATATCATCTTCATTATCCATCCTAATCGCCTCAATATGGGCTCACACCTCACCACCCCCCGTCCTGTCTAACGCACATTAGGGTCCTTCACCATAACACTGTGCTATATTATTCATTAGCTTAGCATGTGGCAGTTGGCAAATGACAGCACTTATGCTGGAGCAAGCCAGAAGTGCTATTGGTGCTAATTACCTCAGACAGATAATGTGAATAAATGTAAGGAGAGACGTCCTTTGGGTTTGGGGTGGGGGTGAGGTGGGGTAGTCACACATATTTGTACAGGTACATGAGCACGCACACAGGCACACCAAAGGGATTCTTTTAATAAGATGATGTTACCTGTTTATGTGAGCTGAAATGTGACCATTTGTAATGCACAATGGACTCATTACAAGCATGTATGATGAAGTACATGTAGCAATTTGGAGATTCTTACTAAACTAAACAGACTTTCATCACTTTCTCACTTTTTGAGACCCAGGGACCCAGAGGTCATCTACGTCACAACAAGGTGGTCTTCTTTCAAAAAATAATGACCGACATTATTACGATAGGTCACTATTTTCCAGTAGCCCGCCTTGGCCTATTAACATTAGCCTACAATTAGCTAATATTAGCCTACAACACACAGCAGCAAGACTTCATGAAGTGCAGTGTGGGGAACTTTTGTGCAAGCAGGCAAATTAGAAAGCTAGACCAGCTTGCTTCTCTGTCAGTCTTTGAAGCAGGGCAGATGCATCTTAATGAATTGAACTGCTGGCCACATGATTCTGTTCACTTGCCATTGGGGGCCTCTGCTTTTATTGGTGGGTTCAACAATCACATTCAAATAGAACAAATAGCTTGAAAGTGCTTTCTTTAAGACAGATGTGATTTATACTACATCAAACACACATAATACATGTCATACTAACTATCAAACCAGACTAAGTTATAATAATAGTGGCTATAAATGTCATAAAAATGTTACAAACAAACTGAAAACACAAACTCATAGTAAACTTAACATGTGGAATCGATGAAAGCACATTATTTTAGTGTAATTCCCAATGTTACTATCTTTTCTGAGTCTGCATAAAACCTAAATGGAAAGTTCTAATAGAGTTGTCATTTATGGCTCTTTTTTGTGATGCCAAAAACTCTGAGAAATGTTTAGTCATAGCTGTGTAAGATGGTGATTTGGTCATACTGTGAAAGTGCCAGTTGGGTTCTGGATAATGATACCAGCTGTGGTGGGAGGTGAGAATGATGAGAGAAGATGGATTAATATCTGCAGGCCTCCATGGACACTACATATTTATGACAGGCATAAACACACATCTGCATTGTGGCGTGACCACAAACACATTGCAGTTTCTTTTTTTCCATTCCATTGTGATCCACTTCTGATATGGGAGCTGGGGGTGAACTCAGGTATGGACAATATATTTTTTTACAAGCACAAGTAGCGAGTAAATTGTGTCAATATCCCTGCCTGTGATGAAAGAATTTCTTTTTTTCTTGTGAGTTCCAGCATTGGGTAGTTGTGTCCATGTAATATGGGCAATATGTAGTGATAGCCCCGCCAGACACCTTAGCTGGGGATGCTGCAAGAAGCCGTGTGTGTGTAGGGGAGGTCACATGGCATATTTCAGAGCATTAAATTGGAATCAGAATACTTTATTGATCCCCGTGGGGAAAATGAGTCTGTTGCAGTTGCTCCCATTGTAGAACAATAGAAATAGGAAATAAGAAATATGTTAGAGAATGTAAAAATATGTAGAAATATATGTACACTGTATACTCTACTATACTAAATAGAAATAGGAAATAGGAAATAAAAATATGTTAGGGAATGTAAAATATGTACACTATGCTACAATGTGTATCACCCATAATAATAAACAAATATGCAGTATGTAAATATGTAAAATATGTGCATTATGTTTCAATAAGTAAGTTTAACAGTATAAATAGACTAAGAATATGAGATTTATGTACAACATTCTCCAGTGCAACAGGAATAACAGAATAATGACAGTGTAATGAAAGCCATGTGGCAGCCCCTGATGCCCAGTGCTGGGATTCAGGAGCTGACCACTTGGAATGAAGTTGGCAGTATAAATATGCAGTATGAATAATATACATATACGCCACAGTATTGCACAGTTAAAAAGTCTGATGGCCACAGGCAGGAATGACTTCCTGTGGTGTTCTGTGGTGGATCTCGGTGGGATGAGTCTCGCACTAAATGAACTCCTCTGCTTGAGCAACAAGTCATGGAGTGGGTGGGAGGCATTGTCCAAGATGGCTCCTAACTTGGACAGCATCCTTCTCTGTGACACCGCCTCCAAAAAGTCCAGCTCCACCCCCACCATGTCACTGGCCTTGCGAATTAGTTTGTTGAGTCTGTTGGTGTCTGCAACCCTCCGCCTGCTGCCCCAGCACACAACAGCAAACAGGACAGCACCGGCCACCAACATCCTCAGCATTGTCCGGCAGATGTTGAAGGACTTCAGCCCTCTCAGGAAGTAGAGACGGCTCTGGCCCTTCTTGTAGAGGGCTTTTGTCTATGGATACTCTCAGGTACTTATAGTCCTCCACAATTTCCACACTGACCCCCTGGATGGAAACAGGTCACCAGTGCCTTGGCCCTCCTCAGGTCCACAACCGGCTCCTTTGTCTTTGCCACATTTAGCTACAGGTGGTTTTGCTTACACCATGTGACAAAGTTCCCCACCATAGACCTGTATTCAGCCTTCTTACCCTTGTTGATACATCCAACTATAGCAGAGTCATCAGAGAATTTCTGAAGATGGCAGGTTTCTGAGTTGTAGTTGAAGTCTGTGGTGTAGATGGTGAAGAGGAAGGGAGACAGGACTGTCCCCTGCGGGGTCCTAGTATTGCTGACCACTCCGTCTGATACACAGTGTTGCAGGCAGTAGACAAGTCAATGGGGGGATGGGCAGGGACAGGGGCCATCGTCTCAAATCTATTGAGAAACAGATTAGGTTCATTGGCCCTGTCAGGGCCGCCTTCAATTCCACTGCTGCCACCTGACCTGAAACCAGTGATGGTCCTCATGCCACTCCAGACCTCTCTCATGTTGTTCTGCTGGAGTTTCTGCTCCAGCTTCCTCCTGTACTTTTCTTTAGCCTCCCTGATCTTCACTTTCAGGTCCGGATTGTCTTCACCTCCTCCCTTTTGCCAGCTCTAAAAGCCCTCTTCTTAGCATTGAGTATAGTCTTAATGTCCTTTGTTACCCGTGGATTGTAATTTGAATAAAAATTGATAACCTTTTCAGGGACAGTGCAGTCCACGCAGAAGTTAATGTAATCGGTTATGCACACAGAGTGCTTGCCAGTCAGTCACCTCAAAACAGCCCTGTAGCGTCTCATAAGCCTCCTCCGACCATCTCCTCACTGTCCTTGTGGTTGCAGGCTGGCGTTTTACCAGAGGCACTTAACAGGGGCTGAGATGTACAAGATTGTGGTCTGACCTACCCAGGGGAGGCAGGGAGGAAGAGCTGTATGCATCCTTCACGTAAACATACATCAAGTCCAGGGTCCTCTCATCTCTGGTGGGACAGCTCACATACTGGGTAAAGTTGGGAAGGGTTGTTGCCATGGTTACATGGTTGAAATCTCCTGAGATTGCGATAAGGGCACTCAGGTGTTGAGTCTAGAGTCGGGCAATGGCGGTATGAGTGTTGTTACATGCTGACATCGGGTTGGCAGAGGAAGGGATGTAAACAGCCACCACAATAGCATGTGAGATTTCCTTAGGTAAATAATATGGCTGGAGCCCCACGGCTAAAAGTTCAACATCCAGGCAGCAGATACGTTTCTTGATCGTAATGTGACCGGGATTACACCATCTGTTGTTAACAAGAACAGCAAGCCCCCCTCCTTTCCGCTTACTGCTTCCAGTGTAGTCTCTGTTGGCCCGAACAGTCTGGAAGCCATCCATGGACACATTGTGATCGGGAATGTCCTGGTGCAGCCATGTTTCCATAAAACACATGATACTAAGTTCCCAGAACTCCCTTTGACTCCTGGCTAGCGCTGCTACCATGTCCATTTTATTTGCCAGCGACCTCACGTTGCCCATGATGAGAGAGGGGAGATACAGCTTGTATCTCCTTATCTCCCTCCATGCCTCTGCCTTGCGCTGCCTTGACTTCCTTCCCCTCCCTTGTCGTCCCTGAAACTTTCTCCTAATCTCCTCGGGGATTTGGTGAATTTGGTCGGGCAATCTGGTCAGTTGGAGCGCCATCAGCTTGTCCCGGCTGTAAACAATAGCAGTGCCGTAATGTTGTTGTGCACTGGTGGCTTGACGATCGGAAAAAAGTATGCCAGCCATCAGAAAAGTGATTAAAGGTCCTCTAATCCACATGGGTACAGAGAGGCACAACCTAGCTAGATAACTAGTACTCAGATAATATAAAAAAGAGCAAAATATAAAGCCATGAAAGGAAATAAAGTGCAAAGAGCGAGAGCAACTGCAACAAGTGGCCGTGAACTGGAATTTTGGTTTATATGGTTTATATTTTCTTATACTTCCTTATACATATAAATCTATCCCACCCTGTAGAGAGGCCTGTATGAGCCAGTGCACTCCCAGCAATATGGACATAACACTTAAAGCAACACCAGACATAAAAGGAGATTGCAGCACTTAAAAAGGGCATTACAAAGAAGGTATATGTCAGTGACACCCATCATGAGCCTTAAACAATCATAGTTGCCAACAAATCTGTATAAACCGATGCTATTGGACCGCTTAAAGGAATGTAGACATACACAAAGCAATACTAAATAATGTTACCACAACAGCAAAGAGATAAATCAAAAATTACACCACATACTTGCAGATAGTACATATAATACTAATACACATAGTAACACATATATAAGATGCACAGCTCTCTGACTGCCATTAAGTTTTGGGTTGCGCCACTAATGAACTATGGGCCACTAGATCAAATTTAAAACATGATCACGAACACAAATCATCCTATAATGCATGAGTACAGATGCAGATAATTTAGTTGGTTTAATAGACACAGATATTGGTGTAAATGCTCACCCCTACTAATAGCACTGACTGGTGTCAAGTAACAATGTGAATCAAGCCAGCACGCATTTTAATGATGTGACAATCAGCTGAGTGTCCCAAATGACTGACGTAAATTCAGCCACAAACACCTTGGCAGCAGAGGGTCGGTTGAATGTTGCAGCAAGACTAAGCTTGGCCATAGAAACGAAATATGAAAGATAGAAAATGACAAAGAAGGGAAGCAAGTCAGACAGAGAGAAAGAGGAAGATGAAGGATAGATGTGGGTTTATCTGCTCCTCTGGGCTGGGCGGGATCTGCCACTGGAGCAGAGAAAAGCAATTTGTTCTCAGCTGCACCATTGCCTTTATTTTGCCTACACTTACAGAATGTGACTGTATGACTTGGATAGGCTCTTCTATCCCCGGTGCATGTGTGTGTGTGTGTGTGTGTGTGTGTGTGTGCGTGCTGTGTGCATGGCTACGGACAAGGCAACATTCCTTTGTAAACCCAGAATAATCGGATGACAATAGCAGCCAGAAAAAAGACAATATCTGTATTGGACAATTGTTTTGTTACAACAGTCACCCATAGTGTTTACAAGCCTATTATAGTCTATTAGCCTATTATTAGCCATACTATCTGTCTCCATAGAGACAGATATGTCCTTGGGGTGGCTTTTAATAAGAAGTCAACCCACCAAAGTAGCCCGCACAAAACAACAATGTACAAACAATGATATAACAATTTGGACATTGATTATACACAAAACAGAAATGGAAAATGCCAAAACAGAAATACTGGAAAGTATATTTAATACAACAATGTAAAACAATAAGTAAACAATGTTGTTACAGTCACTACACAGGCTAGTGTTTGCAACATTTTTGAACAACTCTTTTGGTGAATGTAGGGAACATGTTATTTTCAGTGAATGGTGTAGTCTGCCTCAAGTTAAAGGAATTGTTCATGCAAAATACAATAAAAAATAAAATAAATAAAAATGTTTTCTCACTTGGAGCCTGGATGCCCAGACTAATCACTATCTGCAACACTGCACACCACATCTATTTGTATGCAGATGATATTTTATTATTTACCTGGAATATCCACATTCTCTTCCTCATTTACTGAAATCATTTGTGCACATGATCTGGATATAAGATCAACTATGCACACCATCCAACATTCTGGATGTAAAAAATATCAATATTTAAGTGTACCAATTACTCCTTCCCTTTAAAAGTAAGCACCTATTTCTGCAATTTGCCTACAAATGCCAAGAGTGATGAGTAAAATAACATTAACAATACCTTATCTGATATTCTTCTACCCTGTAATTAGGAATACTCCAACGTTTTGGGCAAAATACCCCTTTTCCTACTTACCCAGCCTGAGACAAGATGTTTGATACCATTTTAACCTCTTTACATCAACTGGTCCAGTTCCTATGGGTAGTATTTCATGTTAGCTTAGCATGAAGACTTGAAGTCTACAGGAATTATTCGCCTAGCTCTGTCAAAGTGAGAAAAAAATCTTACAGCAACTCTGAAACTGTCTTATTTACAATGTATCGTGTATTTCAAATACACATCTTGAAATTTTTTTGTTTTTTTGAAAAACAGATGGTAGGAACTATAGATAGAGGGAACAATAACCGCTGAACACATATGTTTAGTGGTTATAGTTCCTGCAACCTAACTTCTCCAAAAACGACTTTCGTTTTTTATTTTTTTTATTTTATTTTATTTTTTTATTCCAAGATGTGTATTTTATTACTGTGTGATACACATTGTGTAAATAAGACATCTTCGGAGTTGCTGTAAGGTTAATTTTTTCACTTTGATGGAGCTAGGCTAATGACTCTTGTAGACCTCAAGTCTTTATGCTAAGCTAACATGAAATGTTACCCATAGGAATCGAACCACTGGATGTACAGAGATGAAAATGGTAGTATGGAAGTATTGCTTTAATCCTGTCCAAATCAGACTTTAGATGGAGAAAGACAAATGATGAGAGTAAGAGTGAGAGAGACAGAGGAGGAAAGGCAGAGAGAAATAAAAAAAAATTGTGAGAAAAATGCAGCTTCAGCAACCACATTTGAGACTTGCATAGGATATGAATTAGTTCGACCCTCAAATTATCTGCTTGCACAAAACAAAAGAAGGGCAAAACTGAGAAAATAAGTTACATCATGGAAGTGGAAATTGAACAAGGTAAAACTAATAGCCGAAGAAATTGATTTGAAAGTCACTGAGTGAAACCATGAGTGAGAATAAGTAAAAATAAAGAAGAAGAATTTAGAATGAATTTTGTTGACAGTGGTTGCAGAGTGGAGCTAAAAGTGAGTGTGTGTCTGTCTGTGCTTGTAAGGCAGTGCAAAGTCTCTTTGCCATTTCAATGAATAAATCAATATGCCTTAATGCTTCTCTTTTCCCTCCTTACCCTGGTTACATCTGGCTGCTCAATCAGAACCATAGCTAATAAAATCAGAGAGCCAATCAATGTCCTTCCCTTGCCTACTGGACTGCATCAAAGCTAATCTGGGAGGAATATGAAGCGCAGCTTGAACAAGAGAAAACAAGAGTAGCTTGTTTACCTAAAAAAAAAAAAAAAAAAAAAAAATCTGCCATACTCATACATTTTTTTCCTGCTTATATGGCTTTCTCAAATTCAGAGAATATAGATTGTCTGCTGAATGCAAGAAATGAAAAGATGAATGAGGAAATATACATTGGAGCAAGGTCCTCCCTTGAGAGTAGCTGCTCTACACTACAGAAATACTTCAAATGACTCCTTGCATTTTCTCAATTTAGACAATTCAGGTAACACTAGGTAGAGTTGGCCTTGGCCCTACTTTGCTCAACATAATTGATTTCCTGATTTTGTCTCAGGTGTGGAGATGAACCAGCAAGCATAACATAACACTCAAAGCGTAATGTATCTCATATGTATCTAAAAAAAATACGCTGATATGGAATGTTTTTAAAACTACATTTTCATGTGATAAAAAAATATTGAGTGTTTCTTCCACAACTGTACCTCTGGCTGTCTGGAAAAGCCTCTCAAACAGCAGTTAGACCATAGGACACTAAAACTGTGGTGATGCATACTTGTGTGGAGTCTGATGAAAATAACACACGCTAGAATCAAACTCGAGTTAAAGGCTTCCCACAGACAACCTGATCAAGTCTATAATAAACAGTAATCAAACAAACTGCATCATATCCATCATAGAAAAGGTGAACAACACTAACTGGCTGATTATCCAATAATAAAAAGCCCAAGAGTTTGGCCAACATGCAAAAAAGAAAAAAAAGAAAAAATCAGTTTCTTACTCCCGAACATCAATGTCAGTATTTGAAGGGTTCATTTGCAAAAACAGATATCCTCTGTCGTTTTCATTTCTATAAAACAGTTTTTTTTCCCAGATAATATCAATAAAAAAGCACACTATTAGGCTAATACATAGGCAATATTGTGACAATTTTTTTTTTATAAAGACAGTATCTTATGTGAAGCATTACATATAATATTAGTTTTTTTTAGTCATTTATTTATATATTCTGAGGAATGGCATTTATCTGTTTCTGCAAATGAACTCTTCATTTGCCCCTAAATCCAGTATCAAAGTGAGCTTTAGTGTCAACCAAGAGAAACACTAATTTGATACAGCATTCTCCCAAGCTGAAGGCAAAATACTATAGCTGTGCATATTTGGAAGCTGCCGACAGCCAATATTTTGTGCTGCTATTAAATATCTTTAAAACATCATTTTCATGCCAGAAAATGACACATGCTCAGTATTTCCTCCAGAATTACATTTTCACCGAAGGGAAAAACACAAAAACAGCATTTAGACATCAGTTATACAATAAATATGTCATGAAACAAACTGCATCATATCCATCATATCAGAGGTGGCCTAGACTGACTGGGCTGGATCCCATTTCAAAAGCCAATACTAGCCCCATTTATCAGTCTAACCCTAATGCGTGCGCGCGCACACATCCTTGTACTTCTATCCTTGTGAGGACACTACATTGACTACCATTCATTCTTTGTGTGTCTCTACAGCCTTTTTCTAATCTTAACCATAACCAGTGCATCCCTAACCCAAACCTTTACCATAACCTTAACATATCACTAACTCTAACCTTAACCCTAACCTTAACCAATAAGTCACAATTTGCCTTTGTTGTTGTGAGGACCGGTCAAAATGTCCTCACTTCCCAAAAATGTCCCCACTCTGTGGTTAAAAACAGCATTCTGGTCCTCACAAGGATAGAAGTACAACAACAACAACAACACACACACACACACACACACACACAGAGAGACTACTTTCTTCACTACCCAGTTGTAACTTCACCCGACATTCTGTTATGTTTATCCATCCACTCAGCCTCACCCTCAATTTTCTGGTTGCATACATTCATTCATCACATAACTCAATAGGTCACTGGTAGGTGCTGTTTGCAACATTAACCCTATGTTCGTCTGTTAGTCGATCTGCCCTGATTGTAATAAGGTTAAGTGTTATTGGCCGATTCCAGGGAGTGGGTTTGAAGTGAATCAGTGGCTTCTTAAACTACTGGGTGTGTAGAATGGCTTCATTAGCCACTAACTGAGATTTTTACCAGCAGGCAAATTTGATCTCTCAAGCTGCTTATCACAGACAATATTGCTAAAGCATTTTATATATTCAAATATTATTGATTTCATTTATTATACATATTATGTGTCAGAAAAGTTAATCATGACTTTGCAACATTTAATTCTGCTGTGATAATCACAAATGAGATGGCCTGCCCATCACAATTTCATAAGATGTCCATTAAAATATTATTGGCACTTTGTAATTAGAACATTTTTTAAGTTCTTTACATTGTAGCAAGTGAATTCAATTTCCAGAAAAAATCTGTGGCTCGGAGAAAAAAAAAAACATGATTCTTCTGTGCAGTCATGTTTGTTGTTATTCAACTTTTATTTATTACATTGTATCATGGCTGTATCGAACTATTTATCCTATATCAAATATGGGAAAAGGAATGAAATGAAACAAATATAGCTCCTGGTGAGAGCCCAGTGCCACTCCAGCTCCTCTTTCCATTTGAAATAATGAATACAATTAACAGTAATA
>OMKZ01038841.1:20035-41577 GCA_900302535.1 Neoniphon sammara | reverse complement strand
CACACTGTTGACTTGAGCTTTACTTTACAAAGTGAGTGTTTAAAAATAAACACTTTAATTTATTACTGGACTAACTCAGAATCATTCACATGTGAATCAACCAACATACACACCCTAATATCAAGCCTTTTAAATGACAGGTACTCAATCGTTGTTTAGCTCGATGTGCAGGCTGCTGCTCTGCTGCTGTGCTCTGCATCATCAGAGTGCTGCTTTTGTTCATCCTGACAACGTGACTGGTTGTCACATTTTTCACACACTTACACTGGGTTTGCGGCACCATTTTGGTCCAAAGAGTCCCCAACGTGGACCTGTGCCCCTTTGGTCTCGTCTGCACAGCAGTCTCCTCTGGCTGTGATGGCGATGGAGGTGATAATGTAGGTGTCCAGCAGGTCCACTCTCCACCAGGGGTTGGTCCGATGGCCGGTATTAGTGCATGACCCAGCCGTGTAGAGAGACTCACGGTTTCCATCAATGACATTGGAAGCACCAGCATAGCCTGTCCATGGTTCGCCTATAATCTCAGACTGGGTTGCTCTTCCACGCAAGGCCACATTTTCTGTGAATGTGACATTAAGTTGAAATGTATGTAACAAAAAAGTAATGGAATGTTGGGTTATATGTTAAGATGTTTAAAAGGGCATTTCAATAAATAATTTGCCTTGTATCAGTATTTCTGTAGCTTGCCATAGGTGGTCCTGTATAGTATAAACAAAACGTGCTGCTGCTTACGACACTGTGATCACACCCCTAACAACAATTTCAGGTTTCAGACAAATCCTGCTTAACTGGACACTTGTGTTTAGATCATGTCCCCTAGTTTGCTAGCTAGTCAATCATGTAGTGTATGTCATTTAATGCTAACTCCCTGCCTTGCTGTCAACACATCTCTGTTCCACAGTGACAAACATTACTTGGCTTATGACTGGTGATTAATTGTTGCATGTCAACATTAACGGTATGTACTTTGCTAAATTATTTTGCTTGGTATTAGCCAGCCAACAAAGCCAACAAACAAATATTTGTTCATGTTAACTGACTCCTGCGGATTAAACATAGGAAGCTACATTTTAGATTGTTGTGTATGTGGCACTCAAGAGGCGAAATGGCCTTAACTGGTCAAGTGATATGCTGATTAATTTACAGAAAAACATGGTCAGAGAAGCAGAATCAAAGAAGTCGAGTCTCTTTAGTTTTGACTCCCAGGGTTATTAGTTGAGGGGCGAGCCTGACTTGAGATTACTGGAGTTGAAGAATTGACTCATTTGGGATCGAACCTCCACCAGGACTCTGAGAGGTTTGAAGTACAGGCTAAAACGAAAGACAGTTAACTATGCCATAGTAATTTAAATCTGAAAACAAATCTGCTATGAAATCCTTTTTGCTTTTTAGCGGTGACCAGCAGCTCTATAGGTCGCTCCATTGTTCAGTCAGACCAAAATTTCCCCACCCCGTGGCGGCCACACTTTTCGCCCTAGTAGGCTGAACTTTGCCATGGAGGTCAAGGGTGTTTGCCAATTGGCTAAAAGGGGCCGTGGCAATGGGAGTGGCCCGTCACAAAAAGGCACATAGCTTCCAAATGGATTGTCAGACTTGCACAGGATTTTGTGGAAAGGTTGGTCATGAGCCAAAGGACAGCTGATTAACTGTTCATGCCGATTGGCCAAAAAAGGGAGCGTGGCAGTGGGAATGTCCTATAACAAAACAAAAACATGGCCAATCTTTATACTGTACAAACCGTTCATTACTCATGAATGGTTTGTGGTAAACTCTTGTGAGAGGCCTCATTGAACTCAGGAGAAAATTCCTTTTTTATTGGTGTGGGTCAGCCGGCCCCCTATACTATAGCTACATCCCCTTCCATATCTCAGTAGCCGTTTGTCATAGACTCTTGTGGGAGGCATCATTTGTCTCTGCAGAGGTTCCCTTCTCAGTGGTGTAAGTTAGCCCCGCCATCTCATTCTGTTGGTCCACCAGTTCTTTGGTCCACAAAAATTTATCCATTCATTGGTCCATAGCAACGGCATCTTTCTACCTATGAGGCTGAAATTTGCCATGGAGGTCAAGTATTTGTGATGTTGCGTGTGTTTGTGAATGCATGCACGCATGGATGTATGCACATACGTGGTCACTATTGCAAATTCATGTTTGTTTGTTCCGGACATACTTCCAACACCATATTTATCAAACTTTTCTCTCTTTTTATAATCTGTATATTTCATATTTAGCCATTATTTGCACACAGCCTGTTCTCCAACTGACCTCTATGATAATTAATTAATATCGAATGATTCGTTTCCAGATTATCAGATTTTAAACAATCAAATAGCATGATTATTATGCTCCAGTAGTCAAAGCTACACCAGGTGATATGTCAAAGACATGATAGATATAAGATCTTACTTACGTAAAACAGTAGAAGCCATGCCTGTACCCAGAAGAAGGAGCAGAAGGAAAATCACAGTGTGTTTCATCATTCTGCATGAGAGTGAAGACACAGGGTCATTAATGGACTTATCAAGATTATTGTGTCAAATTTATCCAAGTTCAATAACTGATCTTGGATCAGTGGTTCTTCCTGACAGCAAAGTTTTGTTCCAAAAGTAAGATATTCGAAGTGATATGATATTAGAAGATATTATGGAGCTACAGATCCTCTTTATTTTTGATTTATTGAATGACGAACTTATTATATTACATTTTAAACTAATATATTTGTGATGGATATTGTGATTTGGAAATGAATTCAGTGATATAGTACCTGTTTTCCCAATATGAGAACAATACAGTCGCAGAGCGAATTGACTTGCTTTCATCTCAGTGTAAATCTACATGTTAACTTAAAATACAAATCATTTGCTGAAGCAATTGATCAGTACAATTGAGTCAAGAATGACTTTCACGTGATCATTTGGAGACAGCGAGAAAGAGGTATCTCACCTTCTGTCTGACAAAAATGGCTTCAGGAGGGAAACCAAAAATCAGTTTTGAGACAAAGTAAAAATGTCCCCAAAGTTGGTGAGTCTTGAGCAGAGATCTCTCCTCTTTGAGTAGCTCCTTGACAAGCTCCTCAGAACTGGATGTTTCTAGCCCTTTCTATCCCTCTCCAACATCCCTTTCACAACAGAACAGAAAAAAAAAAACAATGACACATGACATGACACATGACATCTAAGTCTCTTTCAACATTGCTCAATAAGCACCCTGACTTCTGTTAATTTTGTCTGTTATGTAAAAACCGGTTAAATGATATTTCTAGAATTCGCGAGAAGACTCTTAATTTCCAAACATCAGCAAAATTTTTCTTCATTCCAGCAGATTATCACCTACAGCAGAGAGTTACTCAGCAGTACTTCCTCTGTTTTTACAAACATTAAAACAGAAACAATTCAGTATATGTGACTGTTCTGTTGAACGTGGCGACATATTCAGCAGCATCGCCACTGATGCTGACAGGCTGAGCCCTGACTCCACCACAGGGGAGATATGGCTTTCCACACACCTTCTTACAACTTGTGGCAGTGACATCACATGTGCCAGATGGGTATTTTTGACTATTTAAACTTGAAACGCTTACAACAGTCACAATGTAGGTGAGAAAATTCTGATAAAAATCACACAACATTCTGCTGATATCAGGTCTATTGTCAACGATTTTGGTGAAGTTTGATCAAACATTTGGCAAAATAGAAAATGTGCGTACAGTACTACTAACAGTAAGACACTAAATGTCACTGTGGACTCATTGTTTGACATATCTGAACACCATCTGAAACGTGATATCTAGTATCTGAAGAATGTCTGTGTCAATTTTGGAAGCATTTGAATGAAGATGTGGAGCTATAGATGTTTGATTTTGTATATTTTGAATATAGAGTGATGGACTTCTGAATTGACCATAGGTTGCAGTGAAGCAAACTTTTGTCACACAGTGATGTGTTTCAGCTCTGTAGGACATACGGGTGATTTTTTATGATTTGTTGAAGTTTGGAATGTGAAATGCCTAGAAATTTAGATGTTTTAATGAACCACACCCACTTTAATCAATCATTACCAAATTTAAGGCATCAACTCAGTCATGACCATAGAAAGTGCAAACCGAATTTCGTACAAATCCATGCAGCCATTCACAAGATATAAACTTTTTGCATTTGCGGCGTGAGGGGCACAAGAAGAATGAGAAAAAAAAAAAAATCCAAACAAATACAACAGCAGCTTCACTGCTTTGACCCCGAATAAAGTTTGGTGCAGCTGACTCTTGCCAACTTGCTGCCAACCTGTCAATCATCCATGGTACTTAAGGTCATATGTACTATTTCTTTAATTAATATTTATGTTGTTAATAGTGATACTTTGATGACAGGAAAATACTGATAAGAAAACGAGTCTGCAAAAGCGCTATGTGGTGTAAATTAAAGATATTTCCACTAACCAAAGCAACTATTTTATATCACTGTGTGCAAAGGTAGAACATTTTTCATCCGTTATTCACCGCTTTGCATAATTCTCATGAAAATCTCTGCAATTTTCTGCCACGGAGAATTAAATTTTGTACCAAGATCACCTTTTCACAAAAGTTACACCTATTTGACTCTAAAGAAATAGAAACACAAAATGAATCGTGTTATCTTTTCATTTAGCTAACTTTTGTTGACAAACTGGAAAAAAAATTCTGGATCCTCTATACTTCAGCCCTATTGAAAGAAATGCATCTGCATTTTCAAGTTCATACTTAGTTCTCACCAGAATTATGCTATTAAAATGCTTTAATTTTCAACCTTAAACAATATCCTTAAAGAAATAAATATAATGGATTTAACAGCAGCCCGAGCACTGCAGAAAACACCATGTGTGCTAAACCTTGTGGATAAATACATGAAAAATTCTATTTGGAAAATAAAAAACAAAAACACTGCATCGCTCATAAGAAACATTTTAATTTTTAAAATACAGACAAAATAGACAAATATAAAAGACATCTGAAACAAAGCTAGGCCTGCCACAGGAATAAACTATTTACGTCAAAATGTGTAAGGAAGTGTGGCCACAGCCCAACTCCTTAAAAATGGGCACTTGACTTTCAAGAACACTTCAACACCATGGACTCCCCGGTGATCGTGTGTGGTATGTAAAATTAACAGCGTTGACTTTAACATATACTGTATGAGTTGTTCAACAGCTAACTCTGGCACATTTGATATCCTCTCATGTTACTATGTCCTAAGTAGTAACAATGAATGCGATAAACCTCAAAGAAAGACACAAATCATCTCATTCTGCAGCTCACTGATCGAGCGCCCCAGCGATGAGGATACCTAAGACTTCGCTGTGCTGTGTCTCCATGACATTTACAGCCTGTTCAGACACAGAAATGAAAACTCCTTTCAAGGGTGAACTTGTAGCATGTATAGACTTGAAGCCCATCACAGAATATTTTACCATGTTGCAACCAAGAATGTTAATATATCTATATTAACATCTCTCCGGTATTCAACTCACACAACCATACAAGGGAAAGCGATAATGTTATGTTCTCTCCTGCTGACACTCCTCCAAAATGGCCGCAGCTCCCCCTTCAGGACGGGTAACTATTCAAAAATAATGTGAGAAACCTCTACTGGCTGCAGCCCGGGTTCGTTCTGGTCATGTCAGAACTGTAGTGTTAACCATATGAGTGATGACGACACTGAGTACAAAATTAAGATCCTGTGTGCTGTAATGCTCAGCAGCCTGACTGACCACTGCCCTCGTTCTGCAAGGTGACACGGGGCCTCAGGAGCAGCAGGATCCAAGAAAGTGGTTTTGAAGTGAGAACAGCGTTGTGTTCTGAGCCGTATATTTCACATTTAAAACACTGTACATACAAATAAAGCAGGAGGGGAAATGACTGCAAGATCGCTGCAATTTAAACAGCCTGATGGGTCTGAATATATTAGTTCTAACCATCACTACAACATGCAGCTATGGTGCGAAAACCCAATACTATTTTACTTAGGTGTCAAGGCCACTTTTTGACAGTACAAGCTACAAACTGAAGCACAGAAGTTCCTCCTTTTGAAAAGTGTCATAGCTTTCAAATTTACTTATTTAAATTCCAAATGTACCAAATAATAATAATGATGATAATCACAACAATAACAAATCATTCCAAACTGAATGTAAATTGTTAATAGCGTGGCTTAAAGGAGGAAACAAAGACTGCTACTATGTGAGGAAACTTCACTGCTACCAACAGTTTACACTGGTTGTTTAAAGAACTCAGGTCACGAAACTAGCACTGTTTCTCTGACAGTTCTCATCACCAAAAATACATCCTCCGTGTGCTACAGTACCCTGAAAGTGCAGCTCTAATAACAGACATGCTTTGGCAATAAATAATAACTTAAAGACCGAAGACAACCTTTAAAAGGTCCTATATTGGTATATTTGAAAAGAACTGTTTGGATACCCACAAAACTGCTGATAATAGTAAATGTAACAGGGCAAAGTTGAGGGCAGTCCACTTTCAACAGGAAAGTGGATTCATCTGAAACTCAAAAATAGTAAATCTTTTGCCATTAAAGGAACTCTTACATCCTTTTTACAGATAAATCAAGAACGAAGGCCCTGCTCTCATGTGAATTTTCATTAAAACTCCTATTCTGAATTGAAAGAATTTCATCAAGTCCCAACACTGAATGATATGTATTGAAAGGTTTTGAAAAGTTTCAAAACACAACTTGCCTTTGAGATCCATAAGACTTCGAAACACTGTTTTCTGCTGAAATAAAAATCTGTTCATATCCTTCAGTACAAGTTTGCATAAAAATGCTAAGACAAATAAATTATAAAAAAATACATTGTACTACTGAAAATCTTTCAAACATCAACACTGTGCATAACAATAGAATGAATACAGCTGTTGTCAAGTTTGCAAAGGGTATTGCTTCACAGTACGTGGACATCTTCGATTGGTCCTGACAGACAATCGACTCCTAAAGCGAAAGCCAAAGAAAATTAGTTCCATATAACAATAAAAAAAAAAATACTGATACTTGAACTTGGTCATGACAGCTGCATTGCGAACCAAACAAACATTTTCTTAAAATAAGGATTCCATGTGACAGAACCAAGGGAACAAACTGAATGCACGACTATGACGTCAACTGGAAATCAACTGGAACGTGAATGGGGAACGTGGTGGAACAACACAGATGCAGCAACGGGGATTAATTAGGAAACTGTGGGAACTTGGTGGTTTTCTAAAGTCAGAAAGACAACCGAGTGCCTTGAGGGCACCATGAGATTCATGAGAAATCAACTTTTGAGCTTCTGACTTATTACTAGTCCACTGCTCAGCGAATCAGAGCACCTCAAAGAAGGGAAGCTGTGAGGGTTTGAGTTTTGGGGAGTAAAAAGCAGCAATGGTGGTGGCTTCTCCAACAGAGACAGAGAGATTGACCAAAAACAAGGTAATCCCTTTTTTTTTTTTCTTTTTAAAAAACCCCCACAAATAATAGAAATAGCTAGAGGGTGCTGGTAACCCAGTCTGACCCCGGCTGTTATCTGAGATCTTTGGCAACTTTGGGGACTTTGAGGACTTTGTAAACATTGTTGGAGAACACTGTGGTAAAGTGGGGCCGAGAGTTCCTGGACATGTGGGAGCAGAGAGGGACTTTTCCAGCGTTTTGGGGGTCCTCCACATCCCAGATCTCTGGCATACTGCATCCTGGCCTGGAGGAGAGAAGCAGGAAAAAAGATGTGTGAGATATGAGTGAGGCGAACACAAATTCTACCAGAATTATAAACTCTTTGTGAACTGAAACCGCTCTAGCTTGTTTATTGTAAGACACCTTTCATAAGAACAGCCAAAGGCCTAAAATGCGATTTAACTGTAAATAAAGGACATCAGAGTGCACTGTTCAGTGGGGGCACATTATGGTGTTCGGTCACCTGGTTCGCCTGGTGCACCAGGAGTCCTCCAGGACGAAGTAGTCCACTCCCAGCTTCATCAGGTTCCTCTTCACCGTTTCTCCAGACATGCGGCTGTACATGGAGTACACCAGCTTGGTTCTCTCCCTGGGAGGAAACAACAGAACCTCGTCAGAAAGCACAAGGTGGCTCACAAGTCTAGTACTGTCTTCTTTGCAATCATCAAACAGAAGCAAAGCCATTAAAAAAATATGACAATAAAAACAAAATGCATGCCAACTGATCAAATGAAAATATATGAAAAGCCCAGAAATTACAAGCAAACACACAACTGCACTGGGTAAATAAAAGTGAAGAAGTGCCTGAAAGCTCTCAGTTTTTATGTGGAACTTTGACACTAAACATCTGGATAACACCAGCTTCTGCAGAGGGATATTTCAGAAGGTGTGTTTACTGACTAACCTGAGTTTGTAAACCCTTAATTAACGGAAATTTGGGATTGGTAACTTAGCCTCTGAAGCTAACCTGCTCGGTAGGCAGTTTGCTTGAACTAACCTCGAGTTATTACTCAGAAAGCCTGTGGAACCTGCAGCATTTCACCTTGCAGACAGTTGTGGGAGACAGCTGCCGGATGTGACATGCCCTTTACTTGCCGACCCCGTCGACACTGAAGCCCAGATTATTTGCAGTAACCAGTTTCTTGGGAGAAAATTGTTATGAAGTCTGGCTTCTTGTTTGGCCAAAAAGTGTCAACTCTGGTTTCTCTCAATGGCGTTTCCAGGGAGTTAGAAAATGATTTTAGATTTACTTTTGTGTTAAAATAGCTATTTTTATTGATTTCGCACATTTTGTCTGTTCGTCTTGCATATTAATACATATTAATCTTTAGTCTCCCCCATTTTCTCTGCTGCCTTTCTCTCTTTATAGAAGAAAAGGGAGGACAGTTGAGACAGTTTTCATACAGTCAATTGCACAAGTTTGGCCTATGCAGTGCACAAAATGAAGGGAACCAGGTAGCTAGAATCAAAATATATCTCACCAGTTTGAACTCTGTTTTGTTTAATTTTTAACTGCTGCCAAGGTCTTTTTCTGCCAGGCACAGATTATAACCGAAAAGGATGCGCAGTATATCAACGGTTGAAATAAATGTTACGTTCAATTGTTGGAACTTACGCGTTGACTCGGTGAGCAGCTGACCGCTGACAGGCTGTCGGCTGTCATGGTGAATCCTTTTATCGCCTTTTATATGAGCCTTTTTTAGAGGTTCCCTACATATTTACAATTTCACACCTTTTCCAACTTTAATTTTACATCAAGTTTAGTTTACTATTATGCATACTGATTGTGAAATTGTACTGAAAATTATATCTGTCCTCTTACACACAGCCACCTGCCAAATGCCGCTAAGTTTCTGCATATGTAAGACCAGGAAATGGTCAAATTCAGCCTGATCTTAACCTGATCTCAACCTGATCTTAGTGCAGCAACAGTGCTGCAATGTGCTGGGAGCTCCACTGACCTCAGGCCTGCGTCTTCGTAGTGAGGGTGGTTGACGATGGGCCGACCTGTGGACAGCTTCACACTGGCCATGGTGGGCATCGCCCCAGCAAACACCGATTCTGCATCACACACACGGCACAGTGATTACAAGGCAAGTGCAGAACAACAACAGTGGAATGGGAATGGTGCTGGCAAAATGACAATGTTTACATTTCTATCTCTTATCCTGGTTTAAGTATTGGGAATCAGCACTACATCTGCGGGTGGGTTAGGGCTTGTAGGAATTATGCATTGCTTAAAATTTTCAGTTCTTTAACAATTATATTACCAGCTAATAATGATAAAAACTGAAACATAAAACCTAGCCTTTTTGGGTAGATCAGACACATTTTTAGAAATGTTTATTGAAGTCTGTTGTCAAAAAAAATTAAATAAATCCAATAAAAAATAAAATGACACAAAATAAAGTGATAAGCGGTCTTCTCTGTCTCAGGATAGGACTGCAAATCAATTAATTGCACACAGCTATATACTGCAAGTCTAATCGTAGCATATCATCAATGTTAATATTTTGTCATTTAATTTAGGCTTTCCGCTGTAGACTAAAATACTCGAGATGTTGATGTACGATGCAGTAAGTGCAGTAAGATAATTTAGTCCCTTTAAATCATCATGACTAAGATTCATAATTAATATGTAAACTTAAACAGATGGAGTGGTTGGTGGATGAGAGGAGGGAAAGACTCCCACACACTCTCCACACTGATTTCTTATGAGGGATTACTTTTCTAGTCATTTATTGTACTGGCTAGAGATCATGGGTCCTGATATTTATTGTATTTCCTGAGATTTACTGTATTTTCGTTACCATTTTAGCTTATAACTATTGTAATAATAGTGACATTTTCTGAGAATTATTATACTTACATTGGTGGAGTGTATTAACTAGTGATTACAGCTCATAATATTTATATTTCCTATGATTGAGCTCTGTTATAATACTGCATGCTTGTTCATTTTCTATCATTGCAGGTGTGGATCTTTGTATTCCTCATTGTGGATAAAGTACACCTGTTGATAGATGACTGTTTAGAGTATCTATATATAGATGTTGATATACAACATTTCCTCTTTCATATAAGATGCTGATGAAGGCCTAAGGCTGAAACAGGTATGTCTATGACTGCTGTTCATCAATAAATCATGCAAGAAATTCAGTCTGTGAGCATGGACTTTCACAACAGACAGTATTGTTTTGCAGGTTTACACCCATTTAAGATTTCCTTTGAAGTTATTGAGTGGAGCACACCGCTGCACCAAAGGCTCCCACCGGAAATAATGTTAATACCCTTTCCATTTGCTTTGTATATCAAAAAGTGGACAATTTGGTACTTTAAAAACTAATAACAGGTTTCAATCCGCAAAAATCACGCATGCAAAATCCAGAAATGTCGGATGCAGGTTGATGACATCACTCACTGGGATGGGTGTTGTCCTCGATCCATCCCAGCAGCTCCTCCTGGGGCACGTTGCTGAACTCTCCCATGATCCCCCACTGGGCCTGCAGGTTGGCTACACCCTGTACAGCCATAATGGCCATGATGACAAACACCGCCATCTGGAGCTTAAACTTCTCTCCTATCCAGCCAAATAACTGACACATGAAGGAGGGATGGAGAGAGGGAGAGTGTGAATGAGACAGAGAGAGAGAGAGGAGGAGAACAATAAACATGACAAAGACAACGGCTTAGGGAAGGATTACTGTGTGAGCACTAATGTGTAATGCATAGAGATGTGGTGTCTATTTCATACTGATGTTGGATGTAGCAGTGCTGTCTTTCTAACTCTGAACTATGAAGCAGTACATGCAAACTCAGCAGCTCTTCCCAGAGCAAAAAATAAAACTGAACTAAAATTAAATAGGACAAATGTCTATATTAAAATGGAGAGAGAATCGTTTCATTCCAAAATCAGGTGCACACTGTTTGAGAAAACAGCTGATAATAGGGATGGACTAATATATCTGCATGAGCTTTAGAAAGCATTATTTTATCATTGGCTCATGGTTTATGATCTTTTTTCCTAGGACTTTGTCACTTAATCCAACTGTAAAATGAGCAACATAGTAAAACTAACAGTCTTTACCTTAAAAAAAAAAAAAAAAAAATCAGAAGACATGCATGTCTGAAAAGCTGAGCCTCTTTTGCACCTGCATCTGTATTGAGATTCTTACAAAAATGCACGCAGCAAACCAAAAAAAAACAAAAACATACCAGTGCATTTCTATCTACTGCTGAAGCTGTGAGCTCCATTTGCTTCCAGAAACAGTAACACTTTGAAAGTAAGATGATCCTTATTGATGGAACGCTGATTAATGAAATTTTGCAAATTCTTATTTTTCAAAATGGATGGTGTGCAGTGAAATCACACTGTTCCTTGCTGTACCTGTTTGGAGCAGATCAGGGAGGCCATGATGCACATGTGGGGCGTGAGGAAGAGCTTCAGACGCATGATGAGGATCGCCAGGACAGCAAACGCCACCAGCTGGAGACTGTGGTACACCAGCTGGGGAGGTTCACAGAGAGAGTCAGGGCAACGGCAACCGGGTACAAAGGAAGGACATCCCCATCAAGCAAAAAAACTGGTACATTTGGTTATTCTGGTAATCTATCAGCCACTGCAACCAACCTGGAGCAGGGTTTGAATTTTTCTCTGTTTTTTTTTTTTTTTAATCTCACAGTTGCTTAATCTCACAGTTGCTCTCACAGACTAGACCACAACTAGATTGACTTTCTATGAAGACTGGATAGCTAAATTCCTTTGGGAGTTAGACATTTTTTTCCATCTTGTAGCAATATTAGTCAGTGAATTTGAAGTATATTTGAAATGAATATGAGAAACACGGCTGATTATAATTTTTGATATCCCTTTTCCACACTGAAACTTTTATCACATTCAGGGCGAGCTGAGGTCTCTACCGAGGCAGAGCGGCCGCCTGGCTCCCCTCTATTTCAAACTTTGATCTGAATGTCCTTTTCTCTGGATGGAAATAAATTGACATTTGCTTTACGCTTTGATCCAAAGCATTTACTTTCATAAGTGGAGACATTTTTACATGAGCATGCCTAAGGGGAACAGAACCTGTAACCCCTACAAAGTTAGTGTGACACACTACCCATCGAGCCATACAGAAGATGAATGCAATTAAGTGTTCATTTTGGAAACTTCTAGCCACTTTGGCCAGTGGATGAAAATCTCACATTTTCCTGCCCTGGGAGAGATAGAAGAAAGAACGATGTGAGACAGCTGGGACAAAACTGTGAAAAGGCAATGGAGTGAGAGAGATTTCATAGCAGAAAGGAAATTGCCTTTCATTTCCCGGTAATGAGGCAGGGGATGAAAATCACTTAGGGACATAATTACTGAGCTTGTCGCAGCAGGGGCAGGTGGACATTACTGCAGTGGAAGAGGAAAATGAACTCTCCAATCAAATAAAACAGGTTTAGAAAAATAGAATGGTGATGTGAAAATGCCTGAGAGTACAAACAGAGGTGTCATTGCGATAATGCTTGTGTATATACTCAGCAATAACATTAAGGATGTGAAAATGAATGTTTTCTCACCTCTCCTTTAGCGACCATTTCAGGCCTGCAAAATAGAACAGAAGTGGTAGTGTTACTGCAATGTCAAGCTCAGCTGTTAATAGGTTCAAATAATTTGAAAAACAACCCCCCCAAAAAGTACTAATTAAGTATATCGATAAATTTAAGCTATTACTCACTTTGAGTTGTGGTAACCTAATTAGCAAGTAAGTCTCAGTCGTGTATTAAAGCTGCTGTAGGTAACTTTGTAGAGTGAGTGGAACTCAGAAATTTAAACTCAAACAGCTCAAACAGCACCCATCTGAGATTCAGTACCTTCTCCAAGTGGTTCCTACCCACGTGCATGCTCGTGCACGCTCATGCATGTGCCTCTGTTGCCGATGCAATGGGGGATTAAGAACTGGCAAGCTGGCTTCCTTCTCTGCTGTTCTGCAGCTATGGTAACCCTGTGCGTTACCTCAAAACCCACACACCCCCAGTTTTGAATTTGTTTTTATTTCATGTCATATCCTTAGAATCACTACCTCATGGTGCACTGGCCTAACACCTTACTAAGACACTTTATGATGGTTTTTCCTTTAATTTATCACCAAACTCCTGGAAGGAGCTCCAGCTCCAGCTCCAAGGACCTGATCCTGACTTCTCACCTCTTTGTAAGGGGGGGCAAGAGAAAACACTTTCCCTATGGGGATTAGTGATGTATCACATTGTCCTATTCTTAAAGAATTTAGGATTACATGATATTAAAGGCAGTAGGGAGAAAATAAAATGTGCAGTCATATGTGTATCATGACTAGGTGTCTTTTCCCCATTCTTGCCCAGTCTTTTTGTCTGATTACAAAACCTCTCAGTACCTGGGAGTGATCAGATTCTTTTTCCAGACTTTTCCAAAACATCTAGGAACTTCAGAATGTGGACTACCACTGTTTCCTGTGTTTATATGCACCCGACTATTATTACAGACGAGGGCTGCATCGCTGATGGATTCCTTATGCATAAAACAATTATTTCTGACATCAGGAATCAGCCGAATCAGAAAAATAAATCAAAGTCAAAACCAAAGGTGAGGTTAAATAGTGAATATAAATTAAACAAAAATGAGCGATGAGGCGAGAGCGGCCAGGCCTCAAACAGGGCCCGGGACACTGACCCTTCAGCTTCATCATCATCCTCGGCCTTGACAGATGCCTTCCCTCCATCCCTCAGGAAGCGGACTATATCCTGAACAGTCTGGACAGGGAGAGGAACAAACACAGGACGAAATGCAAAGTGATATCCCTTTGGCTATACGTTGTGTTTCCAACAGGTGGTGCACTGCTTACAAACATCTTTGTAATTTGATTATATTACAGCAGTTCATCTTTATAGCACACGAACAGCAAGTCATGCTTTGTCAAAATGACTTCAGCTCAGCATGGGGCAGGCATAATGAGATCAAGCTGTCAGATTTGGACAAACAGGGAATTTTCACATTGCATGTTAGGAACAATTCTCCCCAGTCATTTCTGAAAGCTAGATGTAACAATTTGAACCTCAAGTGTTCGTCCCATGCAGAGCAAATAGGGCAACTGCAATTTTCAGGCTGACAGACTTCCACAAACAAAAGCCGCTTAACACAAACTTACTTCTGTGTGAGCAAATAGACTTGAATGTGTTAATAAAGAAATATTTGGCACTTCCTCATGGCAATTATAAAAGTGACATTTACTGACTACTACAAACACATGCCTCATCAGAGCATGACCGACACCAGTAAGATAGATAGGTGGTTTTCAAAGTGCGGTATGTGGGACCCCAGGGGGTCTTGGAGGGGCTTCCAGGGGGTACTCAGCAAAATGAGGAATAATTTGATTTCACTCTAATTTAATTCACAAGAAATTTTTAGATTACTAAAAATGCATATGAGTGATGATGTTAACATTGTGTTTTAGTCTCACCACTTTGAATCTATTTGTCAGCGTTCAAGTGTGACATCTAAACAATTTAACACTTGGCATGAAGGGAAAAAGCTTTTCCTAACAGGGTCTGAAGGGCAAAATCACTTCAAATGGGGGTCTGCATCTTAAACAAAGTCAACTTGAGGGTCCAGGACATGATTAAGTTTGAAAATCCCCTGAGACAGAGGACAACACATTTATCATGATTTCGGGTCTGATTGCAACAACAACAACAAAACATCAAGCCGAAATGGTGGTATAGGTGGCTGTTTTCCAGCACTGCAGCACTGCCAAGGTACAGCAGTAACACCCTACAGCAGGCCTGACGAAGCACAACAGGAGCAGTCTGACTTCAAAACATCAAGAGAACAGAACAAGTCAGAGATGAAAATCACTCCAGTGAGTTTTTTTTATTTATTACAGAGAGGCACTGTGCAATGTGACTGCAGACAGACTGCCAGCTCTGTCCTCACAAGGCTGTAAAGTGATTTGGGCTTCATGTTTGTCTGCCCACTGCATCATCCAAGGGAGCGAGATGAAAAGCTTCACTCTGCAGGACGGCCACTTCATGAGAGTTGCACATGGACTCGTCTGGTGAGGGCGAACAACACGATTCCTGGTACTGAAGACTACGGCAAAGGCTTTGAATTTTCAACTTAAATAAAGAGAGTTTGAGTGAGAGGTACCAATGCTCTATTGATGCGGATTTAGCCACAAATATTTATATCTTCTAACACCCTCAGGACACTTTACTGCCCAGCAAGAGATAATGGTTATTTAAAATGCTTCTATTGTTGAATAGAGTCTTTTTATTTTTCATCTGGACCAAAAACATGAGGGATAGGAATTGGCAGGGATCCTCTGATATATTGCAATTCTGTAATTATTGGGATTCTTATTATTATTGCGATTTGATTTAATGATTTTTTTGCGATTTTTGTGGAGTGTTTTTTATTTATTTATTTATTTACCATTGGACTATGGAAAACAGCTGAATCATTCTTTCAAAAACAGATATCCTGAGCACATCGGTCAAATTTACTTTGAGATTTTAATATTTATGGCAGGCCTAACGATAGAACCAACCATCAAAACCAAAACGTGTTTTTTTCCTGAGTAATCTTAATCTTAATGTTGAGTGTATTACCACAATACTTGACTTTGTGGCATTGTTTGCATAAAGCACTGCTCATGTTTAACTCTTCACCTTCTACATTATTAAGCCAAAGTTCTTTCAGACTTTTGATTTAAAATGCAGAACAGCAGCATGAATCTCTACTGTCAGCTAAATGCTATGTTTATTATTTATTTATTTTTATTTTTAATTCCTCTGATGATAATGCTTGATTCCCGCGATGCTACACCAGAGACCTGGAAGTAAACATTTGTCTGAACAGGTCTCTCGCCAAACTGTTGCATTCTGAGCGTCAACATTTTATACACAAAATTTTATACACAACTGAATTGTATCGTAAAAAAAAAAAATTGTAACTGAATCAACTTTTTTCCTCGTCCCTAAAAAAATACAATCAACTGTTAGCCTGTTGCTGAGGTATATTCCAAAAAAGGGTGTGTGTGTGTGTGTGTGCGTGCGTGTGTGTGTGTGTGCTTGTGTGTAAGAGTTTTACCCGTCCAGCGATGAGAACAACAACCAGCACATTGATGGGGAGCAGCAGTGTTTTGAGGTAACGCACTGGGGTCTGAAAGAGAGAGACAGAGACTGGGAAGTCATCTGATGCTGTTCCAAACACACACACACATACACACACATTCAAACTCACACACACACACATTGGCAAAAACAAACACAGACAAAAACAGACTAGGCACAAAGACTAGGCTGCTCTCTAGTCCATAACGCTTCCAAAACGAGCTGCCAGGCCTCCTGAGTTTTTTTCTCTCGAACAGAAAGCTCAGATCTGTGACTCTGTAAGCTCGACCTGCTGTGTGGTGATAATCGCCACTTTGATACAAACCAGCAGGCATTTTGCTTGAAATCCCTGATATTTTCACAGGAGACAGAGTGACATTTTGAAAGCCAAAGGTTGGTGAGATTTTCGCACCGTTCCTCACCACCTGAGACTTGGTTTTTAGCAGCACAAGGCTGCAGCACTGATTCACACTCTACAATTGTCACCATTTTCTAGCAGCTCTGACATGAGGAAAATAAATGTCAACTTTGATGTGAGACCTGATTTTTCATTAGGTCAAAATTCAACTGAGCCATACCTCAAACTCCATGAAGTCAAATTCAGCAGCGCATGTGTACATCAGGGTGTGGAAGTCTTTGTAGCTGGTGAACTTAGACTTGATCAGACCACTGATGTGAGCCTGGAAAAGAGAGCAAAAACCACTGAGGACAAACTTTCTATATACATCCTGCATTTCAAAATTAAATCCCATTTGAGACTTTGATTGCATTTGAAAATTTTGGTCATTGTTCAATATGACCTCCCTGGTTGGTGACAGTGGACAGTATGACAGTAAATGCTGACATACAGTATGACTCAGTAGATTATGATCTTTTTCATAACAATACTTAGTCAATGTGCAAACCAACACTGGTTGTACAACAAAGGTGCAGTCAGAGATTTATGAGGACTAAACATTATTTTTCCATTTAAGACTCTTGAGTTTTTAAAGACATGAGATTTTCAAATGTGATGTGGAGCAGCTTACGTCATCGGAGGCGCCGAGGATGGTGGACAGCATAAATTTAAGCAGGACTGTGGAAGTGACCCACGCCAGACCCTGCATAACCTGAAAAGGAGGGAGAGGTCAGAGGCACACTGGCGGGCTGACATGCAGACACAAGCACACAAACCTCAAACAGGAACCTGCAAAACCTTCAGGTGATTTTGGGTTGGGAACAAGACAGAAAACTATTCTGTTGTCTGGCTGCAGTGGCTGCTCAACCCAAAAATTTACCAACAACTTTTGCTGTTTTACCTCACTCAGCTCACTAGATTTGTTGGTAAAGCCAAACTTAGCATTAGAGCTGCAGCTGCAGTTAAGTGTGTATGATAATATTTAGCATTTTCTTATATTAGTTTCCACAAATAACTGTACAACATTGATGTATAATATTTCATCTCACATAGACTGGCTGCATTTTCACCATAATTGTGCAGCCTTACCACAAACCACTGTCATAAATTACTAGTGTAACCACAAGCAAGTTCTTCTTACCCATGTGACGATGCCAGGCTTGAAGGCTTCAGCAAATCGATCCCTGAGCGCGATGATCGCCTGAAAAATGACCATGCTAGAATTTACACCTACAAATACAACATAATCTATACCCACCCTACATGATAAAACACATACATGCATCATCTTGATCATGGTTAACTATTTCCATTCTCTTTTCACTGAAATCTCAACCAGACCTTGTAACTATTAATTGAAACACATTACTTGAGCGTTTTGCCCTTGGCCTTTCTGAACTGGTGGCCAAGGTTTTGCACCTCTGCCGATGTGTTACGTTTGTCCGGTTTGTCACACTGACCAATAGGGCTGAATGATTTTAGGAAAAGATCTGATTGCAATTTTTCTGGCAGATATTGCAATTTCAATTCTTTCTTCAAATCAAGCTTCAGTGCAATATTCACGATGAACAGTTGAACATCAACATTTACAAACATGACAGGAAATTACATCATACCATCAAAACATGAAAAGCTATTACTCTAATGCAAGGATGAAAGCTAAAGGTAAGAATTGCTTCCAAATGTATTTATTAACAAGAAACATGCATGTACATTCTTTAAAGTCCTTGACAAACGGCAGTTATTACAACTGAAGAAGTAAAAGAGCCATCTTTGGCTGTCTTAACTTAAAAAAAAAGTTATCCTAACTCCCAAATGACCAACGTGCTGTTTTTCTTGGGGATTAAATCCCCTAACTCTGCTTCCGGTTCCGCTGAAGCCATTTCAAAACATGTTAATGTTACAAAGCACGAGGGGCAGGTTAATACTGATTGGTTGGCGTGACCTGTCCAGAGTAGCATGCCGCTTCTGATTGGTGAGCTTGGCAGGATGGCAGGGAGACGGGACATGTATGTGTAAAATAGTTGACACAACAGATCCTGGGTCAGTCAGGAGCGCTGCAAAAAAACGCAGCTTTGGGGATCACATGATCGTGTTGTCTGAAATCGCAATTTCGATCAGAAAATGATAAATCGTTCAGCCCTACTGACCAATTCATCTTGTCTGGCACAATCGATCCCAGAATCATGAATGAATTCTTATCAGATGTTAAGTCATGCCAGGTCCAACTCACCCAGATGGAGACAAGGGAGGAAGCGTAGAAAGAAGTGAGCAGCATGGAGTTGCCAAACATCAGGATGAAGCAGACGGCGAGTGTGATCTGCAGGAGGCGGACAGCAAGAGAGGAGGCGTCATTCATCACAATCCCGTTTTAGTCACGGCACTGCGGACTGTGCAGTGTGTTGCCACCGGCTGCTTCTTGTATACATGGATGATGAATCCAGTCTATTGGTGTGTACTGTAGCTTGATGTGCATGACCTGTCTGTGTAATTACAATGATGCTCAGCATTCAAGCTTAGCAAAGGGGCCAGAAAGTTAGTCTACAAGAGTTCCCAGTGATCACATAAAAATATTCAGCAAGTCAATAAACACTGTTGGCTGCAAAATAAATAAATAAATAAATAAATAAATAAATAAATTCCCTCCAGTGGGTTAGTCAGTATTATAATGGTGGTCTAATACAAATTATATTAAGTGTCAATAATATGTCTTATGAGTCAAGTACACTCAAGAGATTAAAGGCAGTAAAGTAAACTTTGAATACACTGCCTCTATCAAACATAATCCTTATTCAGTGGAAGGCTTGATGCTTAATCCCATTTTGAAAAGGAAAAATGTGTGTATGAATGCACCAGTCTGCAGTGACCAATAATGCACATTAGTAAGCCCAATAGCACCAGACCTCACTGCAGCTAATTATCAATGCAGTAGGTCATGGAGGACACACACACACACACACACACACACACACACACACTTGTTTGTGTCTGTTTTCTCTTCTTGCACTCACACACAATATCATCTTTGCCAAGCTGTTTGAATTATGCAGAGCCATATGCCCTCCTCTGACACAAATCTCCACCATCTTACCACAAAGAGCCTTCTCCTTATCTGTGGAGCACACAGGCCTTGGCTAACAGCCTGGCATGCTGAGGGGATTAGGGGGAAAGAATGTGGAGGAGAGGGATGGAGCGGCCAGAAGAACACACACACACACACACACACACACACACACACACTTACAAACACCATTGCACTCTCACACAGACACAGACATACTTTTTGTCCTTGGCAGAATAAACCAAGTTCCTCTGCATGCCCACGTATGCTCCTTGCTTCATGCTAATACACACTAACAGAGTTCACAAACACACACACATGTACACACAGCACAATTGTTCATGCTAAAAAAAAACAGCCATCACTATCTCCTCTGGTGTTGTCCTTGCAGCTCAGTGTAAAGACGCATTTGAAATTTCCCCGACTGGAGTGAAGAGGAGGGGAGCGAGATAACGAGACCGAGGAGAGAGGCAGAGCACATTACAACTAAGGAGAGCAGCTGGCAAGTAGGGATTGACTACAGCCTTTCACTTAGGCTGCATACAACCTGTAATATATATATATATATACACACACACGCGCGCGCGCGCTCACGTGCACACACACGCAAACACAGTGGGGAAAATTCCATTCGTGCTGCAGTAAACTAGAGAGTAAAATGTCTTTGTGAAACAGCCAAACCTGTCTATCTCATCTTCTTGATTTTTTTTCTTTTACATTCTTTTACATATTTTACAACTCTTTGTTCCTATTTTTGTCACTGTGCAACCAAACGAACTACAGCAGTGCCGTTCCATGACATACTGGGGATGAGCGATTTAATAGACAGGGTTAAAGAAAGAAACATTCGATAATTTTGGCTGTTTTTTTTGTCATTTTGGATTCAAGAAGGTCGTCTCACCATGTGAGTGACCAGGATGGACTGCATCTTGGCGGCGCCGAGGTACCCCAGGATGTACGAGGCAAACAGAGAAGCCACCTGAAATACAAACAAACAAACAAACACGCAACGTCAACAATATGCTGCAGACAAACATCATCGCTAAATAATAGTGTACAAACAGATAATCTCCCTTCAGGCTCTGCGGCGGTGGTGTGACCCTCCCCGTCCGCTGGTGTGGACTGTAAACTCATCCCTCCCCGCTGATTCCCCCTCTGCAATGTCAAGACTCACAGAGGGCTCCTGCCTATTTTCCATTTCTAAATTCCATATTTTTGCAGACCTTAGTGGTGTCTGGTTCCAATGTGCACACAAACACATGCATGCTCTTTTTTTTCTTTTTGTTTGTCAAACAGTAAAGACACAGCAGAGAACACTTCAGAAGGTGTTTGATCAAGTAAAATAAAAAAAAAATCTGTAGTATATAAGCTATAACTTTAAAACTGATTAAACTATAACTATAACTTTAAAACTGGACTTAAACAACTCATGGTGAAACACACGGATGAAAATGAAGGAAAGAAGCAGCCTAGGCAATTTCTA
>OMKZ01038841.1:3378-16856 GCA_900302535.1 Neoniphon sammara | reverse complement strand
CCAGCCAATCCTCTGAGCCGCAGCAAACACCACCTGGAAGTGTGTTCTCTGGGAACACACACACACACACACACACACACACACACACACACAAATGACAAATCAAAAGGTTGCAGATTTGATCACCACCAAAGCCAATGTGTCCATCAACAAGCAAGCCCCGATTTATTAAAGCTTTTAATGTGTGAAAAAACTTTGAGCATGTGCAAAACCAGACATAATCCCCAACTGGTCAAGAGAACTGTCTGACACCAATGCTAAGTCTTTAATGCTGACTTTGAACACTGAACACCTTTTAGTGCCCACTGATGGTTTTAGTAAATCTGGGCCTTAAGTGTCTTGTCAAAGCATCTTTGAGCAGGACAATGAACCTGCTCACCTTTTGTAAGTCACTCTGGGTGGGAGCGTTGCCTAAATGCCTAAAATGTAAACATGAACATGAAAAAAAAACACAAGCACTCAAAACTGAAATTCCTCGAGTCACTGGGGTTTCCTCTGTACCGCTGTGCAACAGATGACAAAATCCCACGCTACTTCTACACCATCATTCAGCTCACACTCCAATGTCACACGTGTATTTGTCACCTCCAGACACACATCCGTGACACAGCCTCGCCGCTCTCACCAAAGGAAAAAAAGTGAGAAAAACGAGGGCATGCTTGGGAGGAGAGAGGAACGTGCGTCACAGTGTGTGTGATTGAAATGTCAGCGTATCGATCTGCCTGAAGAATAGAGAGACTTGCCATTTCCTTGGGAGGAACCGGCTCTGAGCTCCTTTGAGGACTGCAATGAGTCTCTATCACCTCCTCCCTCCTCCCCGCACTTCTCTAAGTGCATTTGCATTTTCCATTTCTACACTTCATAAGCCCAGAGTGACTTCCTTTAAGTGCAACAGGACCAAAAGCTTAAACACCCTGACTCAGTGTCAGCTAAAGAAACTGATAATAAAAAATGGGGTGCCTGGATAGTATTTCCATGGAGAGGAAGCTTGTGAGTCACGTAGAAATATGCCGGGTCTGCACTCACCTCGCCGTGATTGAAGAAAAAACACAGTGTGGTAACCAAGCCGCCCAGCCGACTGCCACTACGGGAAAATAAAAATAAAGTTGGAAAGAGAGGTGGGTATGGAGAAATAGAGAGGCATACAGACAGAGGGAGGATGGGAGAGCAAAATGGAGGGAGATAATAAGACACACTCAACGAAATGAGTGAGAGACAGAGTGCCAGACAGAGAGAGAAAAAGGTCGACCTTCATTTCATCTTTCAAAGGCGTACAATTTTAGTGGAGACAGGCGATCACAGACCAAGCACAAAATCTCTTCATTCTCTGATGAATCTCATTTTATTTTATTTTTTCTCTCTATTTTGTCTGGCTTTGGCCGCTGACAGGGACAAGTTGCCCTTTGGGGACCGTAATAATTCCTCTGCTGTCGTCCAGAGTCCGTCTGACCATGACTGTGCAGAGCGCTGAGCAGCTGCGGAGTTACCTGAGGTAGGCGCCGTAAATGAAGAACAGGCTCATCATCAGGCCATTCAGCAGGAACACAAAAGTCACGTAGAAATATGCCGGGTCGCCCAGACCTAATGCAATGACACACACACACACACACACAGACATAGATAGACACAGACAAGGTGTTAACACTTATGTAGACAGGAGCTCAGGAGGTTGCTAAAGAGGAATTGTTTTGACCAGTGCAGATGGTCTTTTAAATGACTTGGACGTGGCAGTTGCATGCCTCCTCCAAATTCTGTGCCTTGAGTTTTGGGCACAGCTTGTACTGTGGTGCTCCAAGTTGAATATGTCTCAAATTTAGCAGCTCCGCACACCATGTCAATGCAAAAACATCAGTAAATCAGATGCCATCTCCTGTAGGTAGAGCTCTTCAACAAGATGATAAAACTCTCTGTTCTCCCAGGATTTTACATACTCATGTCTATTTTTATTTTCAGCGACATTATTCTCTTTGTTACTTCAGATTAACTAGAAAATGCTAATTGGAGGATGTTGTCAAATTTTGTGTTGCACAGCAACCAGAATGACATCACATTCTTTGCACCCGTGGAGCTCTGTCCCTCTCTCTCTGTTAATAGAGCTGCTCACAGATGTGCTTTATGTTCAAGTAGGAGTGAAAAGCCTCCTATCTGATCACGGCCAAAAGCCACTCTTTGGACAGGATTAGTTGCCAGGACAGTGTGAATAAAAGGAACTGTTTACACAGGACACGACACACTAAGGCATGGCTGCAAGAGCAAACCTCCCTAACTCCCTAAGCAGAGTTAGGACTTTGTGTCTCATTTTGACATTTCAGTTGTTGTCATAAAAAGCAGACAAAGTACAACACACACTGCGGCCCTTCATTCTGCTATAATATATTAACAACCAATTATGCTACTGAAATCATTAATTAAGCAAATTAATGTATTAATTAGAAATATTTCTACATCCACAAAACTGTTTCTACACAACACATGGGTGGTAATAATAAGAACTTCACATCTTAAACCACTGGGGAACTCTAGCAGTTAAGAAAAGATCAATTTTTCCTCATCAATACACAAACCTGTTGTGTAAGGTTGAAGTTTCTATTATGTATTTTAGAGTTACTGTGTTCAAAAGAATACACAGAATAAACAGACATGCACACACAGACGCCACTGTGGCAACACAATGTCTCACACACCATGTAATCATGTGGTGGGACATAAAAAACAACACTCTCTGGGACGTCAATTCAGACTGAAAGAGTTTTACCTGAGATCATTTTTATTGGGCATTTCAGAGGAAGCAGGAGAGGCCGAATTATGTACTGACATGTACGTGCACAGCCTGTAAACATTAGTGACATGGCACATTCAGACAGGACTAAAATAAAAGCCGTGCTCTGGTAATGATTATGTTATCCCACCTCTGCCTGTAAAACTAATCCTGTTCAAATAGGATTTAAGACTCCTGGAAAGCATGGATGTCAACTGGTTATGGGAAGGTGTGGCACATTTCATATTTAGGGGGGTTTGAGGGCCAGTGTTCCTTCACATCTAACTGTATGGTGACCAACCTATGCCTGATAATTTATCACAGTGATCAAATATCTTGTCAGTCTCTGCATGTAACAATCTATCACATCAACCAAGCAATATCTACTTATTATATATTAGCCTAAGTTCCTCCTCTTGTTCCTAGAAATTTAGTGGACATAAGCAGGTGTGGGAGTTCTGTGTCCTATAACATAACATGCAGGTTTAGTGAACGGATGGCCCTGATTGAAACTGTATTTCTATCACCATCAAATAATTTCCTATCAGCACCATTAGTCATTTTAAGAACAGATTGACTGAACTGTGATGAATAACAAGTGACACGTAAATGTATGCACATTAGTAAGAGCTGCTACATCACAATAACATGATGGTAAATCATGAGCCAGACAGAAAAAGCACCTTGTTCCAACAGCGGGCTCAACCTGAAACGTGACAGAAGTGAAATGGGCTCCTGGTCTCTACTGTGTCATTTTGCGTCTTGCATACATTGTGGACGGATTGACAGCTACAGGAAGAGTTCCTACATTTCGCTGTTAGCTCTTGTGCAGTGTGACTTGCATTGACTTTATGTAAACACTGTGAAAACAGTCTGTGTACACTGACTCCAGGCTGCCAGTATTTGCTAATTAGACTGAACGAGACGAGGAGATTACAGCTCAACAAATGAAAGCTGACAATTTCCTCCTGTTTACTGTCAGTGCCTTTGTCTTCCTGAGAAATGTTTATGTATACAAATATATAAAGTAAAATATATGTATAATAGATTACAAATTTCACTTGCTCTTTCAAGGATATTTCAATTCAATTTATTCCGCTTGCTATTTTATACTTACAACCTTCATCACACATTGTTATGCTGTCATTTCAGTTCTGTTATCACGCTGTTGCTTGAGATGAAGCAGATTTTATAAGCCTCGTTTTTATCTCACCTCTCTAACTCCTAACTCAACTTCTAACCTCAATTTCTCTCTTGCTTTGTAATAATTTATTTTCACATTTTCATTATTTATCAGTTTTTTTTTTAGCTCTTAACTGTGTTTTAAAAAGGATTTTGTGATATGTGCATTGGAGTTAAAAAACACTTTATTACATTAAAGATAGGACATATTTATTCTAAAAGGATAACATTGTATATGAGAGAGAAAACACTGTGTACTCTGTATACTCTTGTTTGTTTTATATTTCTCCACTGCATTTGCCATTTCTTCCTGTGTCTTCAGTCAGGTTTCATCCATCACTCAATCACTCTGCTGCTCAACCTTTCCTCACCTTCCTCTTTTCACTGTTGCTTCCTGTCTTTCCCATCCCTCTGATAATTCTTCTCTCCTATTTCACTTTTATTATTAGCTTGCTTCTGTGAAGGCTTGTGAGGGTGTCACTTAAGCCCTGCCTTCCAATAATGTACATCTGGAACATACACTTAAGGTGTGGAGGCAAATAAAATCTCACAACATGAAAAGAATGAATAAATGCAGTAATAAGGCTCTATATGCTACTCTATTTATTTATTTTACTTAATATATATTCTGAGTTTTTTGTAGAAGAGAAATATTTTTTATCTGAATAAAGAATGCTGAAATAAAAAATTAAGAATCAAGACAACTTTTTTGCCTTTTTGCCATAAAATTACTATATTTTCTCTGGACAGCCGTCTCCCCGAGGGGCAGGTTTGATTGCGTCCAACCAGGAGTGAGGGAAAACCATCAAGGTCCATAAAGCAATTAGTCATGTAATCACTCACTGTGAAACTGTGTGAGTATATGTATATGGCTTCAGGTTATTACTGTGAAACTGTCTGTGCAGCTATAATTAAATCTACTGGGTGCATGTGTGAGTGCGTGTACACATGTGCACAGACAAGCGTATTTGCAAATCAATCTAGAGCACCATGGCAACAGGCTGTACCTTCACAGCTATCCACAGGGGCGAGCCCCTCTCCTCTGTTGATGGACCAGCACATCTTGGTGGGAATCCCAAAGTAGTCCATTGTACCTGTGTACATCCGGTACCAGCTGGCCAGGACCACCTAGGGAATTGTGGGGAAGGAGTAATGTCTGAAATGGCACTCTTGTGGTACTTTCTTAGTGGAGTACAGACACACAGGATTGCCCACTGTAGCACTGACATAAAATTCCATGACTTGTTCATGTCCTCCCATTACTAAATCTGAGCACTTCCACGACCTGAAAATTTTGTTCCTTCCTGATTTGCTAATGTTGTTTTTCTAAAGTCTAGTTTGTAGCATAGTTGGATTTTCTGTGGAGAAGAAAGTATGGAATATATACAGCTGAGAATCACAAGATCAGCTAATAGAATGTATGCTTTCTGGCTTATTCCTGTAAGGTCTTCCATTTGTAAACTTCCCCAATATTCCCCAACTTGTCCAGAAAATTTAGAAATTTTCATAATTTTCTTCATGGAACACATCTCAAAATCACATTATCAAAAAAGTTAGTGACCAGTGAAAATCTCAACACACAACTTGTCCAGATGCTTGGAATGCAACCAGCCTCATTTGATGCATTGCAATGGTATTGAGAAGTTAATTATTTTCAATTATTTTACAATCTGTTGACAGCAAAGAGAGTCAAATATGTAAACAATGACATGGCAAACACCAACATAACACATATTAGCTTTGCTGTCAGCTGTGGTCAATATTAGACTTACACGCCAATATCAACATTACCTCTGGATAGAGATTGAACCTCTTCAGCGTGTTAATAACCAGTGGATACTCTGTCAGCCGATCGTTCATGACCATGTAGAGTCCATTCAGGAAGGAAGGAGCCTCAATAATGGTCTTGTAGTAGGAGTAGTACAGACCCTGGAACAAACGGGAGATGCATACTAAATATCACACACAAAAATAAACGAGAGAAAAAATTGGAATAAAAGTTGGAAAGGGACATGATGATGTAGAGGGTGGGGGTGGGGGGTAAAAAGAGACACTGAAAAGCAAATCTCAGAGAGAGACAGAACAGAGAGATGCAGACTGAAAGGGAGACAGAGAATGAGACAGACACTAAATATAACTCTACAACATACAACTCAGACAGAAGAAATGAGTTACACAGGCTGAGCAGATGGCAATGGCTAACGGCCCATTTGGTACCAGACAGCAGGGTGATGCAAGAGATTAATCTGGTTTGCATATGATTAATCGTCACCTTCGATGTCATCCTTCAAAGGGGCACAAAGCTTGTTCTGCATCTCAAACATCAGCAGTCCTTTACACAGCACTGGTGACGGTGAGAGAAATTATGTATAATCATAAGCTATGACTGATTTTGCCATTGCAAGATTGCCTGACAGCAGTGACAAAGGAGCAAAGAACGGTGGACAACAAGACGAGCAGACACCATAGAAATTATGTCCTATTTACCATTTCGGTCCGAAAAGCCATTTCTTTCTCCAAGTTAGACAAGTGAGAAAAGTGTCTGTCATTCTCAAAGAGAAGTGTGAGATGATACCTAATCATAGGAGAAGAGATATATAAGCCACTACATCCACGATTAAGTTGACAGACACATAACTGCACGCTGCTAATTGACGAACGTCACAGTCGTACACAAGTAATCAGCATAGCTTGAAGTTAGAGGTAGTAGAGCAACTTACCAGTGGAGATACCCAGCCACAGCAGCTGTGGACAGAGAGAATTTACTCTAAGTTCTGGTCAAAATAGGTAAACACGTAAGAGTTTATCAAACAGCAACGACCTCAAAGAGAAATGCAAACACTGAATCAGTTGAACCACATAGCTAAATATTTGGATTGTGAGATGTGCTAGTGGGTGGTTGTGTTGCAATATGTTGAGATAACGTGAGGACGTTAGCTTGAACTTTGCCAGAAAACCTGTTAACAAGCTCGGAGCTGACGTGTAATGAGAGAGAAGCAAGGGCTACTCAGACGATGTCCGGCTTTTAACTGATAGCAACAATAGACAGCTAACGCCAATGAGCTACCATTTAGATTAGCTAACGTTAGCCAACTCGTGAGCGACGAAGATAACTTAATTTAGCGGGTCAGCTAACGCTACTAGTGAACGGAGCGTTAGCAGTCGCTAGCTAGGAGTCAGCGTGCTAACTGTTAGCTGGCTAGCGTCTCCAACTTACCAAGGAGGAGAGTAATTCCCAGTTTAACGAATGCAGAGGGAGTGAGCCCAAGCTTGCTCCTGATGCCCGAAAGCCCATTTGGAAGAAAGCTGTTGAAACCTTTCCCATCCCTGCCCGTTCGTCTAGCATTACTTTTACCAGGGGGCGAAACAAGCGGGGTCTTGTCTCGGTCAGTCTGGGTTGCTTGAGTCTTCCCGGTCTGTTTTCTGTTTTTGGCCACCATGTTTTCTCAGACAGTCCGGCGTTAAGCAGGTGGGGACCGTTTGAAAAGCCGAGAAGGGCGAGCTATCCAGCCCCTCCACTGCTTGTATCAAGCCGTCGGATCTGCTCCTGTACTACCTGAGTGATGCTTTCACTGGTCCCTCGCTGACACACTCGTACAAATCTTATGAGACTTCGCCCCCGCGTGGCACTTTGGCGCTACTACAAACCGCTTCTTTTGGTAACCATGGCAACACAGGAAGGCCAGTAGTGGCTGTCGTAGGTTGAAGCTACCTGGTTATCAAGCTAACTTAGTTAACAACAGATTAACAGGCTCTCGAACGATTCATCTTCTGAAGTAATTTGATTTGCCTCCCCCGTAATGTTAGCCCATATATTAAACCATGGAATTAATATTCACAGACTACTGAGCCGGTTTATGGCACAAGAAATCCATTTTGTGTTAAGTTTCCACATCGCAGCGCCCACCAAAACACTGCTGGCTTTTAATCGAGTAAAAGGCACAAACAAGCAAACAAACAAATAAATAGAAACATCTGGCGCACTTCAGTGATTTGGGTGTTAATTGCATAATTATTCACTGTTGGAAAATTGCAATTATGTGTAGAACAATCTCTCTCTCTCTCTCTCTCTCTCTCTCTCTCTCTCTCTGCTTTATTGGCATGCAGTATAAATCTGTACTCACTGGCAAAGCTTTGGTAAAAATAAACAATAACATTCATAATGTTAAATGTGTTCAATACAATTAAAATAAACAAGGGAACTCTCTCTCTCCCTCTCTCTCTCCCCCTCTTGCCAGTCAGATTCAAATTGCTTTTTTGGGGGGGGGGTTGGTAAAGCTTTATTACACTGCTGAAACAAACAAACAAACAAACAAACAAACAAATACATACATCTATACATACATAAAGTACCTTGCATAGCAGAGACAGAGTCAGTTACCAAATCGTGGGTTTGGTGAGCTGTTTATTTAGATTATGCTGATCTGTCTTTCCCCCTTTGACTGTCAGGTCAGGAGTTTCTAGGCTTTTTATATCAGCTTACAGTTGGTTTTACAATATGGGTGGGTAGAGAAGACACAGTGAGTGGACAGAGAGTAAAACCTGCCACCAGGATACCACAATACATACTCTGGCCATATAGCTGCTAAGGGACCAGCAACTTTTAAACCAGTAGATGTCACTAAAGGGCCACATATGAGCCCCAAAATTACTGCTACAGTTTACAATGGAACACATCCCATAACTAATGCTACATATTATACATAAAGCTATTGTATACCTAGTTATAACTTATTTTGAAGTAGTGAAAAATTTACATTAGGCTTCATCATCTCAAATAATATTTTCATAATATGCCAACTGATTGCTCTGAAGTAGAAACTCAAGTGCAGTCCATTGTGTATGCAGCTGCAAATGGTAAGGCTTTGTGATGCTGAGCTCATTTTCAAGCCTAAGGTGCTGGAAGTCCAAGACACGGCTGCCACACTTGCAAGATGGCGGTGTGATCCTCAATCTGGCGACAGAGGCAGGAACATCAGGGGAAGATGAGCTGATCTCATCTGTTTAGCTTGGAGAGGTGCAGGCAGAGAAAGAGGGGAAAACTGCCTTCTGGTGGTGACATCATGACAACTTCTCTCCATCTACACAAACAAACACCCCGGGGAATCTGCGCGCCGTATCCTGCCGAGGCTGATGCGGTGGCGGTGGTGGGATTGGAGGGTTTATGTGGGTGAGAAAACAAGAGGCTGGGAGGTTTTTAGGAGACAATCTGTTTGTTTTCTGGCGCTGGAGGCCAAGGCGCTGCATGTTTTCTGTGGGAACCATGGATGAGGAAGAAGAGGGACCCGGGGTCAAAGCTGCCCACGCAGAGGCCTGGCCAGCCAGGTGTTTGTGTGCAAAGAATGCAGACAACTCCCTGCATGCCAGGATATTACCTTTACTTTTATAAATCACAGTCGTGCAGTAAACTCAGGGATTATTCTACTGTTACACAATAAACCAAGTTTCGTGAAAGAGGATTAGCCTTTGAGATTGTTTAAAAAAACACCTTTTCCCCCCTGGCTCTTCTTTATTTATCCAGCTCTTCTCTTTCATATACAATTATTCTGGGGATAGTGGAACAATTTGTGGTGTCTGCTGTCTGGATGATGTGTGTTTCACCCCCTGCGCTCCCTTACTGTTATTTGTAATGTTGATCTGGGCATTTCAACTTATTCTACTGTTGAACTCTTGGCTGTGTCTTGTCTATTTAATTATTTATTTAGATGTTCGGTAGTTGTTACCAAGGCAACATCTACTGTTCCCGTGGTTCCCTATATAAATGCATAATAATAATAATACAATCACAGCAACAGCCCACTCTGTCTCCCTGTTTCCAGATTAAAATAAATGTAAACATCACAGTGAGAAAAAAATGACTTGTGCAAGTGCATGAGTCAATCAATCGTTAAAGGCCTACATTAAGTTTAATGTTACATTATTGAGTATCTGACTGTTTACCCTTGATACAATAACTGATACTATGAGCTACCGAATTAACCAATACTGTAATAGGGGAAAACATTACATAATAATACATTCACAGCTGTTTTTTTCCCAATAACATGTATAATTGCTTTCTTCTACTTGACTGACTTTGGGGAAAAAAACCTCAGTAACTCACTCTGGATGAGACCACTAAATGCCTAAAATGTGATGAAAATGAAATATAAATGTTCTTGCTCTGTCTAATTGAGACCTCTAAAGTAGGCCAAATGGTGTCATTTGCCTCATTCTGTGTCATAATTACACTGATGGTTGAATGGAATATTCTAGTGAATACAGACTCACACACTGGTGTAATGTTTCAGTAAGTATTCCTCCCACTCCCTTATTGTAACACTGTTCTTCGCTGACCTTCACATACACACATCTGACAGGATGCTTATTGTTACACCACCCCGGAGCAGTTGATGTTGGAGCGCCATGCGTTCGTGCATCACCACCCTCAGCCCCTCCAGCTCTGTCCCTTCTCCATTAAGCCTGTCCAAAGCCACGCCTGAAACCGCCAGCACATGTGGACATCACATGGACCACAAAAAAAAAAAAAAAAAAAAAAAAAACACCCTTCCCTGCATGCCAGAGCTCTCATCAGCAACCCCAATATCCAATCCACCAGAGGCCCTCTTCTCCACCCCCCCACCCCTCTGCCAAACTCAGGGTGGCATTTTCTCAACCTCCCAGCTGATTCATGGCTGCCAGGCCGAGCCGAAATACAATAACTGAGGCTGAGCGGTCATCAGGCCTGTCAGAAACATCGAGGCGTCGGCGGAGGGGACGGCTGCGAAGGACGAGCTATTGAAAACTGCTGCACTGTTAGCTCAGCTTGCAGCTACACTGAGGGAATTTGTTTTTACACCAAACACAGCATGGCAGAGGCGCTGGCTTGGCCTGGAGAGGAAGACATGGTGAGAGACAGAGAGAGAGAGAGAGAGAGAGAGAGAAAGAGAGGGGTATTTTGGCCCAGGGAGTGTTGTGGCCAGAGGGTGACGACACCTCCTGTCCAGGAGGCTCGGTTGGGAGCGTTGCTGGTGGGACAAGCTGGTAATTAAAGACAGCCGGCCAGGCTGCTAGGAAGAAGGTGGCAGCAGAGGGCAGAGTAAGGGTGCGTTCACACTAGAGGTGTAACAATTCATTCATTACATCGATGCGTTGATTAAAAATCATGTCAATTCAACTGCATCGATCTGCTAAAAGAAATAAATCAATGAATCACTCTGACTTTGGCCTGAATCAATATGAAGCGCTCTGAATCGATTCAGTCCAGATAAACTCTTAAGATCTGACATGTTGATCTCACAGAACACCATGAATTGCAACTTTTTTTGCCGGTAATGTTTTTTTTATATAGAATAAATAATTTTTAAATCAATCTTTTAAGTCATCATTCAATCATTTCAATCAGTGAGTCCGTGACAAATCGCATTGGTGGACCGGTGAGATTATAATCCTCACCATTCCGGGGAAAAGATGAATTTTTGGCTTGTTACCTCATTGGTGTTGTGGAGGGTGAGAGTTTGATGTACCTCTTTTGTATTGATCCCTCGTCCATTTAGTGGTACTTTGGTTCCAAATTCAAACATCCTTGATTTTAAATGAATGCTTGTGTTAATTGTGATTACTTATAGTATTTTATGCAATTAATTAGTTTATTTTTTTTAAATCAATTGACAGCCATAGTTGTTAACTGTTTGAACACCAGAGAGGGTAAATTACGACAAAAAGCACAGGTAAGTCCATCATGCATAGCTAAAGTTACAGGCTAAAATCCCTGCCAAAACAGCATTTGAAGGCAACATCTGTTTCCTACGGTGGTGCCAGTTGGCCCGGTGCAGAACAAGTGAGGAAAAGGTAGGAGATAGTGAGGTAAATATTGGACTTTTAGATCCACAGTGCAAACATTTGGCTTCAGAACACTTCATTTATGCCTCTTTGGAGTAATTTTATGGTAATTTTTGGCCTACATGCAAAATGGTCACTCCAGTTTTTTAGGAGAATGTTGCTAAATTTTCACTTTTGGGTGAACTATTTCTTTAACTGCTCCTATGGAGCTGCTCATCAGAAGAAGACTAGTCGTACTAAGCGGTTCCCTGCTGTGAATGTGTTTGAATGTGTGAGTGTGAAGCAGAGTGAAGTCAGTCTTCCAAGAGCAAATAAAAGTTTTGAGTTTCTTTATGTTCCAGTTTGGTGTTGATGAACTGTTGGCCAGTTTTTAATGATCTAGGAACAGGAGCACCTTCTGCTGTTTCACTCTGTTCTGTGTAAGGTGAGTAGTACACTAATTAGATACAAATCATTGTACTTTGTATCTAAATGGACAGAAATGAGAAAAAATTTGTTGCAAACTAAACTGTAAACAAAATATACACTATACTTCCAAGTTATACTGCAATAAGACACAAAGTTTAATGCCATATAAGACCCAAAATATATGATAATTAGACACTGTACTTCCAAATTAGCACAAGAGCATCACCATATTAATGAATTACTTTTTCACCTTAAAATATACCAAATTGTAAAGGTGCATTTTTAGGTGTTCACCTCCAAAAATCCTCCTCTGAAGAAACTGTGGTTGGTGTCCTGATGGCTGCAAAGTCTACCTCAAGATTATACACAAAGCACTTTGAGACTTTGTAGTATTTGTGCCATCTAAACATCTAATGGAAGCAAGTCACCATCGAAACACTGTTTATTTGTGGCTTGAACACCTGAAATGTATTCTGTTCTCCACGCATGCCATCGTACATGACAGAAAACTGGAATGTCTTCAGTGAGAAAAGCGATGATTAATGATTTTATTTTGAAAGGAACCGATTCAGTGCTTTGTTAGTGTTTATCATCTTTCTCATCCAACTTTAAAGCTTCATCCTCTTGTGTGTGCAAACCTGTGTGTGTGTGTGTGTGTGTGTGTGTGTCATCATCGTCGAGCAGGCCGAGGTGTGAATCAGTGAGCGGTGTTTATACACTGAGCCTTTCAAAACGCCAGGGCCGTCCAAAGCCTGCGCTGCACAAACATCGCCCAGATGGCTGCAGGGGCTGAGGAAGCAGAGGAGGCATGTGGCTGGGCTGGATAGCAATGAGACCCATCGCTGCCAAAGTAACCATGGGACAGCGGGAAGACGCTTGTGTGTGTTTGTGTGTGTGTGTGTGATTGTTTGAGCGTGTGTGTATGTTTCTTTCAGTCATGAAACATCCACAATATCTAGTGATTACAAAATTGCTTATACAGGAATTACATGTTTGTTTAACTAACCTCCTGGTCGTCATAGTGGAGCAGTGGGCTCTTTCTGTGTGTGTGTGTGTGTGTGTGTGCGCGCGCATTTGTGTGTGTGCAGTCTGCTCATGATTTTTTTCCATTAATAAGTCTAATTTATTGATATATATTTGTCTTATTGTATTCATATAGCTGTGCATGGGTGTGTGTGTGTGTGTGTGTGTGTGTGTGTGTGTGTATGCATTTGTGTGTTACATGTGTGCATGCACGTTATTTATTTGTGTGTGCTCTTGTGCGTGGTGTGCCTTTGACTGATTTCTGCAGATCTTCCTTATTGTAATC